>JAWQUT010000428.1:479656-492441 GCA_033807755.1 Ellobium chinense | reverse complement strand
CACACACACACACACACACACACACACACAAACACACACACACACACACACACGCACACACACACACGCACACACACACACATTAACACACACAAACAAACAAACACACACATACTAACACACACACACACATATACACACACACACACACACACACACACACACACACACACACACACACACACACACAATAGCGCTTATGGTAAAAGCTACACACGACTGGTCACTAAATGCGCACAAACATAGATGGACGATTATTCTGAGGTAATTACAATATTAATAAAAATTAAGTTAGATCTTACCACTCATCCAATCCGAAGCGACGAAACATATGGAGGTTTTGATCCCTTGCCTGAGGCAAACGCGACGAAACTTACATCACCGGTAAAGTCCACAAATATCTCACGAAATAGCTTTGTCTGTGTTATTCAATAGTTCTTCCTGGACGTTAACGCGGTCTCATGGCTTGGGTAAATGTGTCACCGCACACCCGGCTCAAATTAATGGCCCCCATAGGATGTGAAACAGGAGAGAGAGGAAAGCCATGACGGAACAATTCAGTCAATTCAATTCAATCACACATTCACATCGGAGCTCGTTTTTTTTTTTTTCCGAATTTCAAGACAAAAACATTTCATAATATGCTTAGAAAATTTTCTGGTCGTTAGTTTACTGTTGCTATGACACGGAAAATTGATATTCAAAACGTCTAATAGTTGAAATATGAAAGAAAACTAATACATGAGTCAAGTCAGTGAATGACCATGTTGGCGGGGCCTACCTTAAGACTGTAACAATTGGATGGTTCAGTGTTAAGGTTGCAAAAGCCTCTCTGAGCCATTTAACAAAATATTGTTCTCAAAGTACAAACGACCAAGGCTAGTTCGTAGATCTGGAGCTACCGGACCACGCTGCTCAAGTCAAATGCTATTTACCGAGGAGATCTTTCAGTTATATTTTTTACAATTTTAACCTTAATTGGAAAGTGGATAAACATGTGGCTTTCTTCTGCAGACCCCAGGCCCGCACAAATGAGATCTGCTGAAGCCATTGAGAAACGCTGCGTGCAACAAATTATATTCTTTTATGTTGCACACTCAGGACTGTATTTTAGCATGTTTGCGCAGTGGTTTCAGATTATACGCTTATTTCAACACAATCTCTGCAAATGACAGGTTTTATACTCGGCTATTATTGACTCTGTTTTTGGATCAGGTAATCCCCTGTAACCTTAAACTCTAGACAATTCATGCAACTCTGTATCACTTTACCCTACCCGTACTTGTAGGTTGCTATTGCGGTAGCGTTTAAGATTGTCTGGGCCTGGCGAACAAGGTATTTATGCCACTACTAAATCTATGGCATTAAGAGCCCTAACAAGGGCGCATCTTAGTGGGTTAAGCTGTATGACACGCCCAAGAGATTGACATTCTAAATCATGACTAGTAGTACCATCTTTTGACTAAGAGTACTTAAAAATGTCATCATGTGCTGAACAGACTTATAAATCTGAAACTTTATGAGCTGGGGCACATCTCATTCTGTGATCTGGTTTAACGTGGAAGAGGGCATAACGTTAATCGTGGGGCTTTCGTTAGGTGTTATAACGAAAGGTCATAAACCTGATTTTACTGACAAGACCTACTTAGTTACTGACAAGACCTACTTAGTACTACTTGGTGCGTTATGACAAGCCCATGACATTGGTAATCCGTTGTCTTTATGTGTATCTGTGGGGCATTAAGTGATTCATATGAGAACAGAACTTAAAAAAGAGGACAGTATGATGGTTAAAGCTTTCTCACAGAATTAATGCATGATTCACTGTCTAGTCTTTACTTGTCTGTATTGACGGTCAAAGTTGTGGTGCACAGAAATGAGGTCTGAAGAAAAAACTGCCATTACATGCTATCGTGCTGTTAGGAGGAGGGGGGGAGTGGGAGAGGAGAAACATATTAAATATGCTAAATTGGATCACATTCCTTTTTTTTGACACCATTGTATAGAAGCAAATGTTCTGTATTGGCGCGGAGCCTAAAGGACTTTAATTTGAATCGAATTGAATTGAACTGAACTGAACTAAACTGAATCTGTTTCTTTCGATCTCGGTTCTTCTCTCAAGATGTTTAATAATGTCACTGATAGCAGGCCATAGGACTATTCAAAACATGTATAATTATCAAATCCTTTGCCACTTTATGGCTTTTCTGGGGCCTGAAGATGTGCAGCGAGGCATTAAAAAAAAACCAACAAAACGGCAAAGTGTGGATCCGAATCTGTCTCGTGGTGATAATAATAATAATAATAAAACAAACTTCAGAGCCATGACCCAAGTGTGGCCCAGCCCCTTGAGAATATCAGTGGTCAGAAAGTCAAGGTCGCAACACACACCAGCCGGGTTTATCTTCCTCCAAAGATCTTCTGTTACCTCATTCTCCGTGTAAAATATTTTTTTTCCTAAAGTCAAGTAGATGATTTTAGTCATCGCAAATCTAAGGACCATAATATATGAGCGTTTATCCAAAACTCGATAAGTGTGCCCGTATGCATAATGCACTGCGGTAACCACGGGAAACTCCCAAAACATTAGTAGTGCTCACTATGGTTAACGCAATACATTAACTAACATTATGGGTTATGCATACAGTCACTGGTTTTGAAATAAAGGGAAATAACATTAAGGTAATTGCTCTTCACACACATATATTTATTTACTATTAAGTGACATACAGTTTGAAGGAGTGCAGATTTTGAGCTCAATTTGATTTTAAATGAAATAACACCGAAATGCATCTTTCAAATCACCACCAACTTTTTTTTCAACGAAAGTGCTGTTACAAAGTTTTGGAAAAATGCTCTTCAAATACACAGTGCTGTTTAACTTTGCGCGCTGGTGTTAACTTACAGGGAACATCATTGATGTTTTGGAATTTATACACAGTGATGTCGAACACCATTGATGATTTAGAGATTATACACATTGTTGTCGAACATCATTGATGTTTTAGGATTGATACACATTGCTGTCGAACATCATCGATGTTTTGGGGTTGATACACATTGCTGTCGAACATCTTTGATGTTTTGGGGTTTATGCACATTACTGTCGAACTTCATCGATGTGTTGGGGTTTATACTCATTGCTGTCGATCATCATCGGTGGTTTGGGGTTGATACACATTGTTGTCTAACTTGAAAACCTCCAAAACATCAGTGGTGTTTCCTGTAAATTACCACCAGGGTGTAAAGTTAGACAGAATTGGGTATTTGAATATTTGCGGTCAAGAAGTCTAGTCGATGTAGCTCTGAACAATTCCAGTTTTAGAGTAGCGTGGCCGAATGGTTGCGGCGTTGGACTCAAGATCTAAAGGTCGTGGGTTCGATTCCCTGTCATGGTCGTACTGTAGTTGCCTTGGAAAAGCATTTCATTCACATTTTCAGGCAGTAAAAGATAGTGTCAGAATGCTAGTGATTAGCACGTATAAATGGCAGTGGCATTGTGTGCACTCCAGGGAGTTGAGAAAGCCTAGAGTGATCAGGCCTGCCGGGGTAATAATAGTGTGAAGTAGCATGAACAGGCATTCGCCTATAGACCGCATTATCTTATCCTCCTTCACAGAGGAAACAGTGCTCTAGTCATCGTCGTCTTGCATGCACTAGCCGAGGTCTGTCTTTTCCCACTATCTCCACTGACCTGTGCCATGTGACCCCTATGACCTATGGCCTCTATGACCTGTTGCCTACCCCATTTGCTATTAAACGAGGACAGGTGTATTAGCATTCTTTTTTTAAAATTCTTTAGCACCTATCATTTTCAAAGATCATTTTATAACCGTCATGGGTGAGTTAAGCCAAGACCCAAGGCTGTCTCCTTTGCCAATATGAAGTGCAGGAAACCCGATTGCAACGCAGGATACGGGTAGTAGCACTCGGCCTACAAACAGGCCCTAAGTATGCCAGCTCTCCCCGAGAAAATCATTGCTTGGGCGTCCTCCTCTCTCTCTCTCTCTCTCTCTCNCTCTCTCTCTCTCTCTCTCTCTCTCTCTCTCTCTCTCACACACACACACACACACGTTGTCTTTTTTTTCTCTTTATCCGAGTTCTCCCTCCTCTTCTTTGGATGCTGCTTAACTTCCCCTTCCCCCATCTTCCCCACCCCCCCCTCCTATCCACCTCGAGCCTCCACACTTTGCGGAGGCTGAAGGAGTGTTAGTTACGGACCTGCCTTCAAAACACGTCAAAATGAATAATGTTTCTTTATGACAGATTACTAGCCTATCTTTGAGTTAGATCTACCAGTCTTTTTATTTCCCTGCTTTAAAAATAAATCATACGTTTCTTTACCATCCTCCAAAGAACCGGAACTCTTGTTTGTTAAGTTCAGTATCGCGGAGTCAGTCAACCTAAGCTCAATGTCCCAACGCGGCAATATATATATCGGGACAAAAACAGGCTAAAGTCGCGCTTTATTGGTGTCACATGAAGGATTAATTTTATAGTTTTATGAGGTGGAACAAACAATTGGCTAAGCATTATTCTCACCTAAGCTGTTGTTGTTGTTGGATGTTGCACAGACTCACCCCAGTGGATTGTGGGAAAATTGTGAGGAAATTTTTGTGAGTTTGATAATTTTATATAATATAATTCACCTAGAATAAGCCTCACAAAAATCGAAGGCTATTCATAATTCTTGAACATGGAAGCAATCTTGTTCTGTTTAGAAATGATTTTACCCTCGATTTCTGCAACCATCAAAAGTTTAATACGGATTGTCGTAGTCACCTTCAAAGATGACAGACAGACAGACAGACAGACAGACAGACAGACAGACAGACAGACAGACAGACGGACAGCGGACAGACAGGCAGGCAGGCAGGCAGATAGATAGATAGATAGATAGATAGATAGATAGATAGATAGATAGATAGATAGACACATAGACACATAGATACATAGATACATAGATACATAGATAGATAAAGTGCAGGGGGTGGAGAAAGGCTTCCAGAAGTCATTGCTTGATTATGAAGGAATAAAGATAGGAGTTTCGAACTTTGCATGCAATTTAGATTTCCTCTCTATAGCCACCTCAAGTAGTGATGCCATTCTCCCACCTCTTTTTGACCTTCAAATGTCCTTGGGAATAATAATGATATCAACAGCCATTTTGGAGTTAAGCCACTGTTCTGAATTTTATTTTTCAATGACGTGCTTTAAATCACTGTGGAATTGGTTTTCCTTGATATGCATTTTCTGAGTTTTATTTTAAGACTGAAGTTCGAAGGAACTAAGCCAGGCGAATAGGGTGGATGGGGTAACATTTCAAAGTTCAAAATTAAAGGCAATAAAAACCTTTACAAATTAACTGAAACAATTTTACGAACGTTATGATATATATGCCTTCCTCAGCAATACTCGTACCAATTAACATGTAGAACAAATTAACAAATCACTCACCAGACAAACAACAAAATGGATGAAAAGCAAATAAAAGTAAATAAAAAAACAGGGTGGAGGTAAACCCTACCACGTCTTAGGAAGCCCAGTATCCCCAAATCCTCATGTATAGCTTATATCACNATAGATAGATAGATAGATAGATAGATAGATAGATAGATAGATAGATAGATAGATAGATAGATAGATAGATAGATAGATAGATAGATAGATAGATAAAGTCCACGGGGTTGGGGAAGGGGTTCCAGAAGACATTGCTTGATTATGAAGGAATAAAGATAGGAGTTTCGAACTTTGCATGCAACTTAGATTTCCTCTATAAAGCCACCTCAAGTCGTGATGCCATTCTCCCACCTCTTTTTGACCTTCAAATGGGAATAATAATAATATCAACAGCCATTTTGGAGTTAAGCCACTGTTCTGAATTTTTTTTTTCAATGACGTGCTTTAAATCACTGTCGAAATGGTTTTCCTTGATATGCATTTTCTGAATTTTATTTTAAGACTGAAGCTCGAAGGAACTAAGCCAGGCTAATAGGGTGGATGGGGTAACATTTCAAAGTTCAAAATTAAAGGCAATTAAAACCTTTACAAATTAATTGAAACAATTTTACGAACGTTTTGATATAAATATGCCTTCCTCAGCAATACTCGTACCAATTAACACGTAGAACAAACTAGCAAATCACTCACCAGACAAACAACAAAATGGATGAAAAGTAAAAAAAAGTAAATAAGAAACAGGGTGGAGGTAAACTCTACTACGTCTTAGGAAGCCCAGTATCCTCATGTATAGCTTATATCACTTGGATCTACAGTAGAGCCACGATATGAAGTACTAATTTAATAAATATACTGTTTTTAAGTATGACTTTCACATCAGTTTCATTATTTTTTAATCATTTTATTGTCTTTTTTGGGTGGACTTTGATATTTGGTACACCTCAATAATAAATTAGTATATATTTTACTTTACGTGATGCTGTGGAGCAGCGTGGTCGGGCGCTTAAGACGTTGGACTAAAGATCTAAAAGTCGTGGGTTCGATTCCCGACCACGGTCATGTTGCAAGTACCTGGGAAAAGCATTTCATCCACATTTTTCTCAGTTCAGTAAAATGGATACCTGGCTATAGGCAGTAGAAGATATTGTTAGAATACTAGTGATCAGCGCCTGTAAACGATAGTTGCACGGTATGCTCCACAGGAAGCTGAGAAAGTCCAAGAGTGATCAGGCTTGCTGAGGTAATAATAGTGTGAAATCGCGTGAGCAGCCATTAGCCTTGAAACGAGATTTATAAACTGCATTATTATTATTATAATTATTATTAGTAGTAGTACTCGGGACTAAAGCATTTCGATGAATCTGAGAGTTTCTAAGATACGATAAGTTGAAAGTTGTAGACTTTCCATTAGATTAATAGTGTACAGATAAAGATAAAGAAATATAAGCTCTCTGGACCTTGACGGACTCTGTAGTTTGCCGAGAAGACCAGGGCAAACCGTTCCATTACAAGGGACTGCTGTGCGTGCCTTTAACACTCTAACCTCGACCTCTTTTCTTTATTTTCCAGGGCGTTGGACCAACCTTAACAAGCGCTCTCAACCACAATGGCCTTCTCTTTACACAACAACTGTACTGACCTTCGCGGCGGGAGCTTTATGCCCCACGACTCCATGTACCTAAACATTAGATAACAAACGGACAGGGTTGGTTGGAATCAGCTGATTCACATCTATGCAAAGTTTATAAGGATTCTGTACAGAACGGTTAGTCCTTGACCGATCTCTTTACCACACGCCACTAAGTCACATACTTCTTACAGTTCTGTTTAAGAGTTTCGAAAAAAATCTCTGTAAGATAAACTAGTGTAATGTTATCTTTTACATAATTTCCAGACAGAGATAATGCCATTTCAATATTACCAGTTATATTATAGCATATCACACCAGGACACTTTTAGGGCATGATTTTATGTCTCTTCTTAGGGGGTCAAATAGGCTGATCAATGGAAATCAGCCCCAGGTTCTTATGATTTTAAAACATGCCATTCGCATTGTAATCTATTTCTTGGGCTGGTTNNNGAGGGAGGGAGAAGAGGATGCTTCATACGCAAAAAGAAGGGAGACGACCAAACTATGGTCGCGTTTCTGCACACGGTATTGTACTGAACTCAAGTTGAACCTGGGAATACCGGCAAATATTGGGACGCAACCCTAGTGCATGACCTAGAGTTAGGATTAAGAAAGAAAAGCAAACTGGGGACAGTTCCTAGACATTGCTATCGTTATCTAGAAACTCTCTCATGTTATGTGGTTTCTCCTTTTTTTCTAACCTAAGATTGCTCTAGAGCACAGTGATTTTCAGAGAAGCCATCCGTTAACTTTAAACAATGAGTCACTATAATTAAAGTGAACTTTTGTCTACCTGTGGTCCATGGAAATGAGAGATTCTTAAAAGACAAGCCTAGAACGTTGTCGTGGACGATAATAGTTTACCATTGAGGTATATAATATGGAACTGGCAGTGTTATCCATTCTATAAATGATTGACTCATATCTATCTACACAATAGCACTAAATGTGGGAAAATAGTAAACAGAAATGGCTTCCAAAAACAAAACAAAAATGTCAGACACAAACAAGCTGATCAAAGAGAATATAATTATGTCTCATAATATTAACAACCTGCATTCCTCTCCTCAAGAAAGCTCACTAACCATACACATATTACAGTCAATTAATCGCAATTTCTTGCGAGCATGAGGAAAAAAAGTTGCAATCAAAGGTACCTCAGTTTTTTTATAATGAAAAATGATATTTTCTTATGTGGAAAATGTTCGATTAAGCAAATGTACAGTTATCCGGTTTGCGATTAAGCAGAGTCGACTGTAAATAAATTGTACATAAGGACTTGATAATTTTATCCACGAGGCTCTTTAACTAGATTATCAACAAATCAAAAGTAGGGTTAGGGGCAGGATTAATGATAAGAAAGAAAAGCAAACTTGGAACAGTCCCTAGACATTATCTGCACAGTAAAGTTGAGTTTGCTTCAAAGAGTGTCCGAATAGGACAGTCAGCCTTAAGTGTCAGTAATTACCACCAAGCAATCATTCTTATAATAACAAAATAAATAAAGTGGGTCTTTCACGTCCGTCTTCTTTTCCCCACAAAATAACAACAATGCCCAAATGTCTATAGCTTGTGACAACAAAAGTCGAACAGTCACTAGAAGCCGTCGGTAAATCAAAAACGTTATTAGTTAACTTCAGATCTTTACACTAATAGATCCAGTAATTGTAGAGCTCTTTGTTTAAGTAGAGTTTTTTGTATTGATTTAACAACCGCCTGGGTAAGGAGTTAAATAGTATTGGTGCCGTATGTTGATTGTTAAGTGTATATTGTCAATATTATGGATGTTCATATGTTTTGTTTTTTTACAGCTTGAGCAAATACAGATTCTTGTATTCTGGGCACTTCAAGTTGTGCTTGCATGTCGAACGAAAACAGAAAAAAAAAATTATACTACTAAAGTGTCAGTGTGAAAAACTTACCCTCACGGTCCCTCCTTTCTTAAACTGGGACGTAAATAAGTAGAAAGTGTTCACTTGATGAAAACAAGGTGTGCCACAGCTACGATAAGATCATTTGGAATATACAAGTTCCGATGACGAATTCTCCCAGTGACCTGTGAAACACACGATCCAAAACCTGGTCGGGAAGCGGCTGTGGACTCCTTCAATGTTGTCGTATACCCGTTGCCTCCTTGTGTGTTTTGGTGTTAAAATGTACCTGTCCTAACCTAAAGTGGGGACCGTCGGTCTGCGTGCTTTAATCTCAGCGGCGGAACGGCAGCTGCTTGTAAAGGGAGGCTGTTGNGGGGGGGGGGGGGAGCAAGGACATTTTCAGAAGTGAAGAGAGAGTGAATGAGGGATGGAAAGATAGAGAGAGAGAAAGAGAGAGCGAGAGAGAGAGAGAGAGAGAGAGAGAGAGAGAGAGAGATTGATAATATAATTATGTAAAGAGAGAGAGGGAGAGAGAGAGATTTATAATATAATTATGTAAAGAGAGAGAGAGAGAGAGATTTATAATATAGTTATATAATAGAGAGAGAGAGAGAGAGAGAGAGAGATGGGGTAGGAAAAAGTGGAAGGAAAAGGAGAAGAGAGCTAGAACGTGAGGTAGAAATTAATTGGAGAAGGGGGTACAAATACATTTTTTTTAAAAACATGGTATGTTGTTGTTGGACGACGCAATTATTTGGGGAAATGGGGGAGAGGGGGAGGGGGGGATGGGGTGAGGAAGGAAGAGGACACTGCATGTGCCAAACGAATGGACACCCCAATTAGAGCTTTGCGTTTCTGTAAACGACGCTGTATTGAACTCGTTCCAGCAAATTTCGTAGGCAAATATTGGGACACAACTCAATTGCTTGGTAGTAAGTTTAGCCTCAGGGTTAGGGTTAGGGTTAAGAGTTGGGGTGAGGAACAAACGCAAACGTTGACAGGCCCTGGACATTATTGTCGTCTAAAAACTATCTAGTGTGCTTTCTCTGTTCTAATCTTTCTTTCATCCCCTATGATGTTGCGCATGAACAAGCCAAAACATCAGATCTACTCTGTACCAGTAACTAGCAGCTTAAATATGTTTTAAGTTCAGATTTTGTTGACGCATGATTTAAAGGCAATATCATGGGACTTACCAGGGATTTTTGCTAAAGGTTAGGGAGAGGAATCGAAACCTGGAAGTCTGACAAATCTGAAGAAGCTGATATACCCCAGAAGTTAGGTATGGAGATGTCAATAGTTTCTGACAATTTCGTATGTAGTTTTAAATAGTCTCTCCAAAATCGAAAAAAAAAATTAGTCATGGGTGAGGGGTTTAATTTGAATTTCAAAGGCTTAGATAGGTGAAATTACTTTTGAGGACTCAGAATAGATGAACTTTAGCAGCTCAAGTATAAACTGTATGGTTGTTGCTAAGTGGGTACGGTTACCTTCTGTACAGTGTTAAAATGCCTAGATTATTAAATAGCCTGATTCACTGCAAAAGTCTTCAAAATGACATTGGTCTTCGGGCATTTTACTATGTGTCAAAATTTGAGGAAAGGGTTAAACTTATTTGTGTAGACGGTATTTCTGGCATGTGACCCTTGAATACGTTAATAAGGGCTGTAAAACCTTATATAGCATGCAGTGAAAAAAAACATTGGCATGTGCGTAACGTTACTCTCTCTGACAGGCTTGCCGTGTTCCTAGGCATCCCTTTACTATATATCGCTGCTTAGCCCCTAGTTACTGTATTCCGCTGCTGAATGAGGGCTATTTAGTTCTACATACCCCACATACCCCAGGCCACCCGCTGTTCTTCAAACAGGAAAAAATGACATCTGCATTGCACACCTGCCTAGAATACATGTACTTTTGAACGACTTTATACCTGAACAGCGAGGTTTGAGTTCATACATACCCCGAATAGCGCTGTACCTGAACTTCTAATTGGTGTGTGATCGATAGACATTTTCTATTAAGTAATCAATCGACGTGTAACTGAAAATTATTTATTGTTTGACATGATCCAGGCCTAAAGCATTCCTCTGTCCGCAGGTGAGTTGTCTATCAGGTGAGTTGTCTATCGGGTAAGTTGTCTATCAGGTAAGTTGTCTATCAGGTAAGTTGTCTATCAGGTGAGTTGTCCATCAGGTGAGTTGTCTATCTGGTAAGTTGTCTATCTAGTGAGTTGTCTATCAGGTGAGTTGTCTATCTAGTGAGTTGTCTATCAGGTGAGTTGTCTATCGGGTAAGTTGTCTATCAGGTAAGTAATCTATCAGCTATGTTGTCTATCAGATAAGTTGTCTATCGGGTAAGTTATCTATCGGGTAAGTTGTCTGTCAGGTAAGTTGTCCATCAGGTAAGTTGTCCATCAGGTGAGTTGTCCATCAGGTGAGTTGTCCATCAGGTGAGTTGTCTATCAGGTGAGTTGTCTATCCCCGTATACCACATTGATTCTGAACTTTTAGGAAAAAAAAAACAACCTGGAAGGTGAAATGCAAGGTGAATGGATGAAAATAGACGGTAACGTACGCAAAGAATGAACAAAAAAAGCAAAAAAAAAAGAATGATGCAGCAAGATTCGGCTGGGGGCAAAGTACGGCCATTGACTGACTCACATCAGTCAAAGAAACTACTGCCATGCACAAACTTGTAGAGAGAACTCCGTCTTCTTAAAACAACAGTCTTAATTTTGTCAAGAACCACCAACTTTTCATATGTATCTGCAAGAATGCACGAGTAGCCCGTAAAAAAAAAAAAAATACAGAAGGGGGAGGCTGAATGAAAAGAATCTAGTCTAGATCAAAATGATAATCTTTGTATATACAGCAAGTAAACAAACACATCGAATTCTACATATCCCGCGAATGAAGTTCATCGGTATTCGGCTGACCTGACTTTTCGCAGTGTTGCCAGTTCAGATTTTATGAAGGAGCCAAACCAAACATGTAAATAAAGTAGCCAAATAATTGTCATCAATATCCTCAATAGGAGCCATAAAGTAGCCATCTGCTTGTACACAAGAATAATGCCTAACATAATCAAGTATACAGAAATGTGAAATGTGAAGAGATGGCTCAAGTTCAGTAATGATTTACAGATAAAAACAAAATCTCCACTTGAAGTCTTCTTTTTCAACTTCAGTCTTGAAGTGCGCTCTCCACGTTCTCACGGCACACGTTTTCAGTGCAAAATGCATACTCCTTTTACTAGGAAATGATGAGAAAGTGTAAAGAAATTAGATACGAATTTAGTTCTTAGAAAATAGACACAAATTAGCTAAGAAGAATTAGCGTTTAAAACAAATGCTAAGGAAATTGAAAACTAGCCAGCTTTGGCTTCTTATGAGCCAACCTGGCAAAACTGCAGCTATTCAGGACATCCCCCTTTGAACCGTGTACTTACTCTGTCATGCAACGACAAAACACGGTATCATCATCTAACCAAAATAAATACGTTTTTACAGTGTTTTGTCGTTGCGCGTCAGTATTATCGTGATAGTCTCTTTCGTAACTTTGTCCCAGATTTGTATATGTGATGTTAGCCAGAGCCTACTTAAGGCATTACCCTTTACTGTCTTTTATCATATTTTCCAATTTCATCTGATAACAGCCTATGCATGCAATGTATGACTGTCAACCAGCTACAAGATTACAAGAGGGTCCATCGAGAGAAATGTTTAACTAAATCATAAACTTCAAATGGATATCTCTCCTCTACTTTCTCTAACCCGTCTTACCTCCCCCCTCACCCCCCCCCAAAAAAAAAAAAAAAAA
>JAWQUT010000428.1:467403-479631 GCA_033807755.1 Ellobium chinense | reverse complement strand
CACCCACCCCCCTATTTAAAGTCTGAGAGGCCAATAAACTGCTTGAAATCAGAAGATGTGATTCTTGTTGCCGCAAATTACAGAACTACATGCACGTGTATTCTGTCTTGTTTTGTTTTTTGTTTAATTCAGAAACTGTTAGGTGGGTTTTGCCCTCGTTGCCCAGTTAGTAGAGCCGCCACTGCTCATAATAATGTCCGTTTGTGGGGAATCGTTTGACCTGGATCCGCTTAAGGAATGCAACCTGTCTGGTAGATATCCAAGGCTAAGGATAGAGATGTATAGTGCGAAGTCACACGTCCTTGAAGTACGCTATAGAGTCGTGGATTATTATATTTAGCGTGGGTGTGGGCGTGGATGGGGCGAACTCCATTCAAAGAAACAAAGTTCAGGGAACAGACTAATCTGTCAGGATTTTCTTGAACGAAGAGAACAGAGTTTAGTTGCGCCAGTTTGACTGCGCTCTTTCCGAATTGAATTCGTTCTAGAATCTCGTGTTAAGTCCGTTTCAACTCGACGACCATGTCACAACAGTAGCAATATCAATATCACGTCAATGACATCGCAAACACACTAGATCTAACCTGCAATATTGAATACCGTCTAATGCGATCTGCGAGGTGTATAGACGTCTCCCTGATTCTGAATTGACGGCGAGGCTATGAGTGCCGACCGACGCAGAAGTCGCGAGTTCGATTCCCGTCACATGACTTTCTTTCCATCCTCCATTTTTTGTTTTGTGTCTGCAGCTGTGTTCTTGAGCACTTTCCCTCTTTCCAGCTTTGTGTGAGCATCTGTTTTTGTCTGCTCACTGCCCACTTTTGTTACTAAGTGCTCTATTTCCATCTTGTACCACACATGTGTAGTGGAGCGTGCTTCGGCAAAGACCCTTAAGTTATGTTCCTATTCTGTTTATTTTACATCACAATACAGGATGTTAGTTACCAGTACTCGTTACGACACCCTCCTCCTCCTCCTCCTCTTCTCTCTCTCTCTCCCTCTCTCTCTTTCTCTCTCTCTCTCTTTCTCTCTCTCACTCTCTCTCTCTCTCTCCCCCGCCTACGAAGCCAAACACGTATGTAGGCTGTGATTACGACATTGTACCGCAACAATGAACCTGGCTGGTCTATTTTGGGCGAGTTGGTACGAAGAAGCTACAGAAAACAAACAAGCAAAAAAAGAATGAAAACAAGGAGAGAAAGAGAGAACAGAGAGAGAAAGAGAGAACAGAGAAAGACAGAAAGAGTAGGGAAGAAAGATTGGTGGGACAAAAGAGGAAAGAGGAGGGAAAGAGAAAAAAAGAGGAAAATGACGTGACTATTAAGTACGTTTATATCTTCTTACCAAAAGATAAAAGGCACTGAATAGAAAGACGAGTGATCCATTACTCTGAAATTAAAAAAAAAATAATAAAAAGAGAACATGGAAACGGGAACATTAACAGTTATAACTAATATGGGAAAGTGCTTACATTTAAGGTATTGACTTAAGAAAATAATGATCAGACGTATCCAAATGATGTTACAGTTGAAAGAAGTAGGAAGGGAAAGACGAATAGTTCCTCTATTATTCAATTTAGTGTCCCATTCTATCTCACAGTCTCCAGCTCTCCAAGTCTTCCCCTTCAGGTGCTGACTTTGTAGATACGCCTTTGGTACATTTAGAGAGTGTAAGACGCCAAAAAGACAAATCTAAGAATCAATCACTGTAAGTTCTTTAAACACAAAATAAACAGTCACCAACAGGGAAGTTGCAATGATGATAACCTAGCGAAACGGTACGTGTACTCAAGCAAAAATGCGAAAGTATTCATTGTGTATGGATACATACAATGTCTACTGTTCTACGTTTATCTGTTTTATGAATGTGGTGTATGATATTGTATAGCATTGCAAACAAAACGTCAACAGATCAGTGACTCAAAACCTAGGTAGCTTAAAAGTCAATATTGTCTTAGGAGGTTCAAGACCAATATACCCACGCAAGCAACCATAACAAGGAAGATAATGGTGACTGTTATTACTGTTCTATGGGCGGCGTCACAAGTGCGAAATGTTGCATAGAGGGACAGAAGCTGGCACTATGGGACTCCACCAAAGAGATAAGAGTGTGATAAGGATTGGAGACAGGATAGGGAGAGTTGCTATCCGTGGCGGAATGCTTTTGGTGAGATTACTGGCACCTTTTGTATTTTTCTTCTTTTGGTCTATAAACAAAATGTATTCGGCTACAAGTGCCACTGTTGTTTGAAAATATTTCTCCTACGGTGGTTAAAGTACTTCTTTTACTCGATCAAAAGATCGAAGAGGGAGGAAAAGTGGGGTCAACGCCCAAAATATGTAAAAGATCTCTTTCAAAAATAGTCACCTTGAATGCTCTTTTTATTTGGTCCCCAATTTTTCACTCGGCTGGCTTTGACAGCGTGCTAATACATAGGTCTTAACATACTTTATTTTTAAATCTAGGAGGCTCAAATTGTACCTGACACTTTAAATTGGATAATTTATTTAGATCACAGGTCATTTTACGTATTTCTACATCCTGACACTAGCTGGCAGGACTCCCACAAATGGAGATTTTATATATCAGCGGATTAATTGGTTTGTACAAAATGAGTGATTTGGCCTTCTAATAGGTGCCTTAAACCTTGAGCCAGGTCCGGGCTGTAAAGGTCTTATTTCACCCTTCTCTTCCTCCTTCTCCGCCTCTGCCAGGACAGGGCCGTAACAGAGGCAGCCCACTTCAGTTCAGCTTTCGTATGATACTGAATGCAATGCAAACAATTCATGTACAGTATAATAATAATATTAATAACAGTGCGCTGTTCCTGTCGTGACGGACAACTGATATCATTGTGAAAAGAGAAAGCTGATAAATCCACTTCACTTCTAGTCTCATTAAATGCATTATTTTGTCCTTAGAGAAATTTTACTTTCACATTCGGATTGTTAAGGACTGTTATTGTAAAGGTTGGCGTGCGTTTACTTAAAATATTACATTTCCTGCTTGCCTAGTACGACCTAACATAAAATGTGAAGTTCGCAATTATAATACAAATATAACACAATGTGGATTATGATATAACTCCAGGAAATGTCATGCCTATCTCGGCCACAAGAGATCCGAACTTGAAAATAAAAGCTCTCTACTATCTACTGCTCTAATGTCTTTTCCTCCAAAACACATTTGATTCTCTAGCTTTACAATACATCAACGCTACGTCCTGTTGGCATGAAGTTTATTAAATGGCAAGCTTAAATTTGGGATACTCCATATTGTCAGAATGAGGCACCTTCACACACACAGGATGACGGACGTTTGCTATGGCTGTTGAAAATGTCGCCTAAATCATCTTTTAGCAAATATGTACTTGTTAACTTCTTTAATAACTTGTACTCAGTACTCATCAGTAATATTAGATACGTTTAGATAATGATTATGGCTTGTCATTTTTGGCAAGTTTGAGAATAATGCAAAGAACATTTTGTGACAACTCAAAGGTGACTATCGTGTACGTTTTCCCGTTACTTTAGTATTTTGAGCACATACATATCGATGGTGTTATTATTATTAATTATTAATTATATTATTATGAAAGAGAAACCCCATCGATAGTGGGTGACAAGGCCATCTACTTTCCACATATGGTACCTTGGTTGTTACAGGGTTTATTTGGTTACCAGACTGGTGTCCGTGCACTCTGGTCATGTCCAAGCATGTTCAGTCTCCCAATAAAGGATTCTGCAAAGAGTTCAGGTGTTTGTCCTTCTACTGACTGTGTGTGTGTGTGTGTGTGGGGAGGGGAGGGGAAAAGGAAGGAGGATATGCAGTGCCCGCAATAATCACTTGGAGAGCTTTCATTTCAAATTCGGGTCTTTTACGGACCATTATGGCAAAGATAGGCATGCCGATATGGCATTTTATGATGTTACCACAACACTGCATGCCATAAATTAGAATATGACGTCAACTTTCTCACCTGATTTGGAATGTGCAATATGGTCGTACCATCAAGAAATGCCACATGCGCATATCTACCTCGGCCATAACAGTTCTGAGAGATCCAAACTTGAAAAATACGAACTAAAGACACGTGAAAGGAGATATATATATATTGAAGAAAGATAAAACACGCACTATATCATTTCCCCTTTGGTAAGGTATGCGCTCTACTAAGTACTACTGTCTTCTGTCTTTTCTTTGTTTTTCTCCCTCATGAAACCTAGACAAGACTGTTGCTATCACACTCTTAAAGTTTCGTAATGCACGTCAAGCAGCTGTGATAACTTATCTANATTTACTATGCATTTTTTTTCAGGTGGACAGAGTGTTCCCTTGCCACTTTGAGTGACTTTATCAGAGTAAAGCCAAGTGATTATTATTTTCATCTGTCACAGAGACACACTTAATGGTTTGATAGCATTCCATCACTTCATGTGGTCAAAAATAGATTTAAGATTTAGCTTGACTCTCTGTAAAGCAAGATAATTTAAACAGAGCTGAATGAAAATACTCAAGCAGTCAGGTAAGACGAGAGTGGCTGTGTGGGAATTTATTGGACTGATCATAATCATCAAATACTGACAGAAATTCAAATAAAGCATAAGAGTGAGAATGAGAAAGAATTCAAATAAAGAGAAACGAATTAAAGTAATATTTCAAATAAATCTGTTTACAGCAAGACATATTTACATAACTCTACTCCCTATGATACATGTGATAAAACTATAAGGTAAGCAAGAGAATAGATAACAGTATTCTTATGTAGTGAAGGTGACAAACATTAGAACACTCAGTAGCAGAAGAAGCAACAACATTAACTTTAAAATATGTGTTATACCACATCTGGTGGAAATGTATCACGTCTCTAAATCAGTCTTGTCTCCTTCCAATACTACGCGGACAATACAACATATCCGCCAAGGAAACTACCGTCTTTATACGAGGTTGCTGTCGGCTTGTTAAGTGGTACCTAGGCCTAGTGTGATTCAATTAAGGCAATCCACTATTCTCCTCTTGAAAAATATAGTGCATTTCTTTGGTGCGCACTGCCCTTTTCCGGTTCACTACATTTTACATGCACAATTGCGCACCAGAGTGCTGAACAGTGCATTTTTTCTGTTGTGGATGTTGATCTTAGGAAAAATCATTATCTCAACGTATATTCGTTACTTCACAACCAGATTTCACACATGTATCAGAGACACGTCAAAGCACATATTAATATCAGACGGGTTTTTAATATTTATGCGTTTCTCATGAAAAAGTTAGGTGGAACTAAAGGAAAACGCTGTGTCTCAAAGTAACAGAACGAGAATGAGCCTCACAAATATAAAATGCTTCTGTAAGTAAGTGCATTACTGTGTCTCAGATACATGTGTGAAAGCTGATGGCCAAGCAACAACTATAGTCTGAGATACATTTTTCCTGTGCGCACCAAAATAATGCACCATACTCTACATAGGTAGAGTAGTGGATCACCCTAAGTCAAGAACAATTATATAAAGAGTATTTTTACAAAACTACCTGACTGGTTTATCGCACTGAATTTCAGGCTGACTTCACATCTACGAAAGATAGAAACATAGGTGGCAAATAAATACATCAATAGAACTAAGTTAAAAGGAAAAGCTGAAGCTCTTTATTCTAAACAAATTGCTGATAATTATGTGTGATTTAATGTCCATGGTGATCGAGACGACAATAAACATAGACCTATTCAATTTGCATGCATGATTTTGTCAGCAATTCGGTTATCCCCCCCCCCCCNCCCCCCCCCCAACCTCTTTCCAACGATGTGTATTCTATGGTGTCAGATGCATGGGGTTCATAAACAGACCCGGAAGTATTGTGTCAGCCAATGGATACTTCTCATTATTATTTGGGTTGTCTTTAGGAAGAAGTGTTAAAATTTAATCCGGAAGTGCCAGCGGTATCACACTGTAACAACCAATCAAAATTTCTCCACACTCTGCATTTTTTAAAGTCATACTGACTCATACTGACGGCCTTAAGCTGAGCGATACAATGATTTCTTACGGAATGTTATACTAGATAGTTATTATCAGTGGCGGCTCGTGATTTCCCAAAACTACCCGTGACCCCACTACTCCACCCCCACCCGAAGGTGCACCGGACTGTATAATGAGCATGCATGCAAAAAAAAAAGCATAATAAAGGCGTCTGATTTAGCTTAGTCAGCGTATCTTTTTAACTAGCTTCTTTATTTTATTAACTGAATTCTACCCTGTACTGTTTGGTTGCACTTAGTAACGAGGCGCCACCGCTTATCGGGAAATAATCCGATGGTAATTTGCAGGGCAAAAAGTTCCTGAAAGTGTACCGGGACAAGCATAACCTCAGTATTAAAAAAAACAACACGGCCAGTCTATTGTTGACAAAACAAAAAGTACTCGTAAAAACGCATAATATGACTTCTTCTGAAGAGCTAGAGAGTTTATCAAGGAAAATGAAAGTGGTATTCATGAATCACACACTGAAATTCGAACATGCCAGTGTAAAGTATCGTATACAGTTCAGTTCAGTTTATTATAGGCACTAGGCCAAAAGCATTCAATTTACATAGTACATTACACAATTATGAGACGTCAGGCACGCATCTTCATTCATGTCCTCCAGCTTCTTCCTTCGGCATCCTTCACGCACCCCCATTCATCTACTTTCTCATTCTCTCTCCCACTTTCCCGCTCACATACTTCCACCCTTCCCCACAGATCCTATACATTGTGATCGTGTAGATTTGCTATGTCTGTAGTAACAACTAGAAGCAATATAACTTGACTGACTTGCAATGTGCTCTTAAGCAGAAGTTAGGTAAATTTAGGAAGCAATGAAACGAGAATGTTCTTGTAAAGATAAAGAATGTTAGTGTCAGGTAGTCAAACCTTCAAACCTTCAGAATTAGTTTCAGAGAAAAAACCAAAACACTGCAGTTTCTCATCTACATAAGGAGGGGTGGAGGATCCTGGAAATGACGTTCTAAACTATTGGAAATTGGCAATTTTAACCTTTATAATTGGATTTAGCGTGTCCGAATTAGGGGAAGCCAGTCAAAAAATTCTGAATTTTTCTTATGGCCGCCATAACAGCACCGCCATCTTGACTTACTGCATCGGAAAAACGATCATTTTCAAAACCCTAAGGCTCCACATTTTCTAACACAAAAATCTAAAATTTGGTACAAATACATTGCAACAACGGTTAAACAAATGTATGCATCGTTGTTTTTTTTCATTATTTTTATTTCTGTAATAGGTAGTCAGCTATAGGCTTTTCCAATGTACACTGTACACATAGAAAATACCGATTTTTCCTTAATTTTTCACCAATCACACTTATTTTCTGAGAAAAAAAAACAATTTAAAAAAAGGGGGAGGGGGAGGGAAAGATGCATAATATTATTTTACATGGTTCAAGGAAGATAGATATCAATTTTCAATCATTCCAGTAGTTAAAAAGCCTTAAGGAAAAGAATGTTAAAATAAAAAGTTTTCGAGAAAATCGCGTTTGAAGTTTATACAATATTTTTTTCACACGTGTGGTCTAAATGCTTCAAAATTGTCCTGCTTGATAGGCTGGCCCTCCCTCTTCAGCCTCTTTCCCTTGACTGGCCTTTTCTCTTGCTTCGGTGATACCGTTCTTGCACCGATATATTCCATTTTTGTGTCTGTAAAGGCCTCCCACAAAAAGTGCGTGATGTTTACCGTTTGAATACTCTTTTGGTATCTTTTTATGGTGACCTTCCCTGGGGAAAAGGGTCATCTAGAGGGGAAATGGGTCATAAAAGCCTAACTAACTGGGTAAAATCTTAAGCAGAAATGGTTGATCTTGACGAAAATGGTACAATCGCAGAATCGGTAGTTTTATCGAAATCTTCGAATTTCAGGACCCGTCCACCCCTCCCCCCTCCACTCCCTTAAAAAGAAAGAAAAAACTTACTCAGTTTTTCAAGAGCCATGGCATGCTTATTCCTCCCCACAATTGCGTGAACGTTTGTTTGAAAGTTCCTTTTGCCCCCAACAATGGTTCTTTTTTTCAGGCTTTGTTCATCCATGTGATCTTAAGATGTTTTTCGAAACTGGTCTGTATCGTAAAGAAAGCCTTGGGGACCCCCCNCCCCCCCCCCCCCTTTTTACCCCCATTTCCCCAAAGACAAGGATTGCCAAGTTGGCGTTATAAGCCCAAATTTCTTGATAGGTTTAATCACAGTGATTTTTTACCGTGAGAAGTGTAGAGTGAATGCATGTATAGAAGTAACATGAGTTTGGTTGCCTCTTTCTTTTTTCTATTCCTAAGCGGTGCCTGGACACCTCAGCGAGTATATTAATGAAAGAAAGTTTAATTCTATATATCATGTCTTGCACAGTGAAGGTCGACCACGTGAGGTGGAGGGGTCAAAGTATCGAGGTCTCCGAATCATTTCTTGTTTCCAAGATCTTGGCGCTGGCAGTGAATTTCTTGGAACTGGCAGTGACTTTTTTGGAACTGGCAGTGGATTTCTTAGAATTGGCAGTGGATTTCTTGAAACTGGTAGTGGATCTCTCAGAGCTGGCAATGGCTATCTGTTCTGATGGTTTCGAACTTTGACTGGTAGTTGGATGCTTCGAATGAGACAAAATCCGTTTCTAGAAAAAAAAAAAGAGAAAAATGGGAAACAGTTTCGATGACCAGTCTTTTGATTATGTCACATTTAAAGTCATATGGCTTTGCTCATAGATCGTATCTGCCTGTACAGAAGAAACTGTCGATCTGAAATCTTATATTCTAAGATAAATTCTGTTTATCTGTTGTAATATTCTAATGGCTAATCCCCTTACTTTCTGTATCATTTTATTACAGTATAATTTGAGAATTTGCACATAATTACGACGAGATCTCTTACCATCGCAACAATTACATTAACTCTGCATGCTAAACCCTACTAAGGGTGCACTGAACACTGATGCATTATTGTAATTTTCTCGATGATCAGAGATCCAATTGTTAATGTGCAAGCTCTCATGTATCACAGCATACGAAGTGAATGTAGCGTCAAGCAAGGGGACCAAAAGGAAGAAAAAAATATGCAAGAAAATCAAATCCGCCTTTGCCATTTATGACGAAGATGTTTGCGAAAATTTACCGCGATACGAATGATATAAGTTCAATTGCTGAAATTGCAGACGACTGCGAACTCCACCGCAGCTGAATGTGGAGGTTAACCAGTTTAATGAAGTAAGTTTGATTACCACAAATGATGCACAGAAACTGAAACAGGACAAGGAGCACATTGTCATATTAGAAAATCTACAGAAGAGCCACCCCTTTGGAGTTTCGGAGCTCTTTGCGGGAAAGAACCTCAGCTCAGGATGAAAAAAAAAATGGTCTAAGAGAAAATAATGACTCTCCGGTGTATTTGAAATATTGACCTAAGTGAATAATAAATATGCATGATGCGATGTGTACATTTCGTCACAGCTTCTGAGAATGGCAGGAAAGTACATGGATTAGACAGGAGACTCTGTGTCAGTCCACAGGTGAGTTATCGCTTTACTAGTTTACAGTTATTTGCTTCGGGTTGAGAAACTGATAATATCAAATTGTCGTCAGTGGGTCTTCTCTTTACCAATTTACTGATCTACTCCTTGCCTCGGGTCGGGAAACTGCACCGCTGGCGACCAGCAATGACTTCGTTATGTATTTCATTTGTAATATTATGTATTTATATGTATGATGTGTATTGTTATATGTGTTTGTGTTTTGAATGAGATGTGTAACACTGTATGACATTGTAAAACAATTTCTCTACGGGGTAAATAAAGTCGTATTTATTATCTATTATTTATTATTAATACCAACTTGACATCCATGTAAGATCGTCAGTGTTCACCAGTCAGTCATATATACGCCTGGTCCTAAATGTCCTGATACTGAGAACAACAGAATTAGCTTGACAAAATCTCCGAGTACCCGAATAGCCTGCCAGAAATTGGCAAGTGTTACCGGAGTTAATGTCAGTAAATTACAGATTTGCAACATCCATCAGCTATTAGTACTTCTGCGTATGTTGTATTTGGTGTGGTGGAGTGAGAATGAAAATAGGGCAAGTGAAGCCAGGGTTTGTAAACAGATATTTTGTACACCAAAAGCTACTTACTTAATATCACCATGATGAACTATCAGGTTAGCAACAGCAACAAGATTGAGAATAACATGACAAACTTCAAAAAAAAAAAAAGTAACAGCATAAACAGCAAACAATAATAATATCGAATAACACAACTGGCAAAAATGCGCCAGTCCTCTCCACCAGTCTATGTCTGTTATATACACTTTGTGACATTTAAAATGGCCGCTACGGAAATTGTCGACACCACCCGAAATAAGACTTCTCCGGTCTAGTTGTATTGTACTAGTCCGTGGTTTAAATCAAGTCAGCAGACTCAAACGAATGTCATTCTTTACAATTTGTTGGCTAATTTCATGTTGGGTAGATTCTATATCAAGGAAAGCTAAACTGTTGCGGAATCTTGTGGAAACGGGTTTCTAGAGTGGATCATAAATGTGGTTTTAATGGACTTTCAGCTATTGACTGTCAGAACAGTCTCAAATATTATATATCTTAGTATCTTAGTATAGGAATAGAAAATTTTTAACTAGAACTAGAAATCATAGCCATCAATCACAAAAATATTTGAACTTCGGCAGTGCATATTATGTCTTGCTATGTAGGTATGTAAATCTAGTATATCTATAGAGCGAGTGCATTAAAAAGTTAACCACGCTTGCATTATCACAAAACAAAAAAGTTTTAGGCAGGCAAGAGAATCTATCATTTGTCGGTTCTATGCACTCGGCCTATATAAGGCAAAGAGTTACCCGCCCCTGCATACTCACCGGAAGTCAGAAATAATCAAGGGAGATAACCATTTTTAAAGGATAACTCTCCGATGAACTCGGCCTATAGTGGCAACCAACAATTAATTATTAATAACCTTCATATGCCGTAAGCTTTCGAGCAGTCATTAGAAATTACCCAAACTGAGCGTATGCCAATAGTTTCGATATTGAAACATGGTTTCGTGTTATCAAAACTTTTTCGTTGTTTTTTTTTTTTTTCTGGGTGTTTTGTTTTGTTTTGTTTTGTTTTGAATGGTAATTTCGAAGATAAACACTGCAGATTTCTAGAGGTAACTAATAAAAACCAAAGTATATATGTGTGTCTCTTAACCTGGACCATCAAGTTTTCGGGCCACGTTGATAACAGGGGAGTCAGAGAATGAATGTCTCGGAATCAAAACAGTTTCTTCTTTTGAAATGTTGCTCACTAAACTTCTCAGGACTCCAAGTCACTTGGTCGATCTTGTAATTCCACGTTCTTCATCACGTTCAGAAGCCGGTACCGCGGTAGAGTCCTGTTTGCCGGTATACGGGGACCCCAACTGATGATAGGTTGGTTTGACTTCACAAAGACCTGGTGACATTGAAATAACAATAATGGCAAACGAAGCTGGAAAGAAAAACAATCGGAAAGTAAACTAGTTGCCTTTTCGCAAACATAAAGTCAGTCTTAAAAATACGTTAACTCCAAACCCTGAGAACTTGCACATTAACGATGGGATTGCTTACTATCGAAAGAATTACGTTCACTTTACATGTTGAACACTACTAAGGGTGCATCCAGCACCGATGCACCGATTCTAATCCTTACGATGGTAAGTGATCCCATTGATCATACGCAAGCTCTCAACTGATAAAGAGGTAACTTTGATATAACGTTATGCGGCATTCTACTGTTCGGTATTGCTCATGTTTAAAGTGGTTTACTTTTCTTAAGACTTCAGGAACTAAAAGGCAATGCGGATGGAAGAGCCAGCCCACTCGGTTCATATTTACTCGAACTTTAAGACATGAAAAGCAGACCATCACAAGACTAAATTGTGCATGACTGACATCGAGTAGCCTGTGGTCATGTGGCGTCTTTGAAGCCGATGGGACCAAAGCACCATCTGTCTCTGTCATCTCTTCTCTATTTTCCCCTCCGCCTGGAATTAATTAAAACAAATTAAAAGCAACAACAACAACAACAACAACAACAACAACAACAACAACAGCAAAACTACTTTTGTTTAAGCTTAAAACAAAACAGTAATCATAAGGCAAATGCTGAAAATTGTCAGAATTCCCAGCCTTAGTAGTCATACACGGATCACGTTGGTAACTCATAGC
>JAWQUT010000428.1:439502-458533 GCA_033807755.1 Ellobium chinense | reverse complement strand
GGGTCAAGCTGAATTGACCCGCTATGCTGATTTCTAATCATTCTTTCACTATACATCTTCATCTAGCAGTGTCCCTTACCCTTGCAGTTAGCGGGATGCCCAGTATGCACATGAGAAGACACGCTGCGGTTCGGAAAGTGTCGTATCTCCTCAATGTCGTATATTCGTCCTGTAATGCTGTCAATACTGTTTCCACCATAGGAATCTGAAAACAACAATAACAACAACAAAAAGATACGGTATGCGTCGACCACATAAGAAAACGTTATTAAGTCGAATTCTGGAAATCTTGTAGGGGAAGAACGAACGAACGAACACACGATCGCATGAACGCACGAACAAACGCACGCACAAAAGAACGAACGCACAAACAAACGAACGCACGCAAACACACACACACACACACACACACACACACACACACACACACACACGATCCACCTTCAAGACCTGGGCAAGGAGGCTTGCTTGCTAGCGAGGGGAATAACTTCATGTAACTGCTAAGAGCGTTTTACCATTGGGGTTTCTAGCCAAACGATTACGGCGTTGGACTCGGGATCTAAAGATCGTGGGTTCGATTCCCGACCGTGGTCAAGTTGTTAGTACCTTGGGATAGCCTTTCATTCATATTTTCCTCAGTCCACCTGTCTGTAAAATGGGTACCTGGCTATAGGCAGTGGGCGATGTTGTCAAAATGTTAGAGATCGGCGCCTGCAAACCATACTAAATGGCTGAAGCACTGTATGTTCCCCAGGGAGTGGGGAAAGTCCTATAGAGAATAGGCCTTCTAGATTAATAATAAACTGAAGTCGAGTGAACGGGCATTAGCCTGGATACGAGACTTATAAATCGCGTTTTCATTATTATTATTATCATTATTATTGCTATTATTATTATTATTATTATTACTACTACTACTTTTATTATTATTATTATTCATTAATCATTCAAATTTCTAATCATGAAGGAGAGCCATTAAGCAGCAAATGTTTAAGAGCTAAAGTATCCTACGGGCAGTATTTCGAACATAAGGGACCCGTGATTTTTTTTTAGCCCGTTACCTTCGATAAGCTTGAGACATCTCAACGGAGCACCGACTATAGTGTTATGGCTAGGTAGTCATTTCTCCTTCCCATATGTACGCATTTTGGTAGATTTGGCATCAAGTTATAAGAACTGACCGATGGACAAGAAAAACTGAGAGCCCACAGAAAGCAATATAATATTCTTTCCTTAAATTTTCTACCAGCTAAGATTAGTCTCCGTTATGGCAAAATATTGTCTAAGGGGAGGCACTATCCTAGTCCAAAGACTGCAGTGCTCATAATATGATGTTCAACTTATGCCTCTGAATGAACTGGATTTCTATGCAAAATTGCATACCAAAGTGCTGAATGGTGCATTCTTCTTCTCCCTCAAGGATGATGATCTTAGGACAACCGTCATTAGTGATAGCATCAGTTGTTTGAAACCAAATTTCAGGCGGGTTTCATAGATTAGCTTTATAGTTGATCCTACTGAGTTTTTTATTTTCGGATTTTCTGTCTTGATGCACAATTATGATGGAACTAGCAACGCATTTTGATATAAAATGAAGTAACTTTATATCTAGACAGAAAATCCACAACACTTCTGTAAGATCAAGCATCAATAATCTAAGCGACGAAGATGAAATGTGGTATCAAATAAGCGGTGCTATCTCAAATGACAAGAGTCCTTAAATCATCACCCTTGAGGGATGAAAATGCACCATTCACCATTCAGCACTCTGGTGTGCAATTTTGCATAGACATCCAGTGCACTCATAATGGTAAATTGCACACCATATTAGATGCATTAAAATCATTGGAAAAGGGCAGTGCCTCCCTTTAAGGCGACCGCTTTCATACACATGGTGGTCGCCAGAATAGTTGAACATACCTGTGAGCTCATGCCCAGCAAGACGACCATCAAAAAGAAGGCTGTGGCCCAGAGTTGAGGTTCGGACATCTCAGAAAGAGCCGTGGGGTAGACTATGAACATCAGATCTGTGCTTGTATGGTTCAAATGGGAGAAAAAAATCAGGGTAAGTATGCTGATTTTGAGACACTTTGGTTTTGGGCCACTAAAGCATCTATCCCCGGTTCTCTATACTCGGTTTCATGACGGAAATGACTAGTGTGACTTTTTCCTTTTTTATTACATATGGATTTACATTACATGCATTTTTAATTTGCTGATTTGATAGTTTATGAGCCTAAGTGGATTTTAGTTGGGTGGTTTAAAAACCAATGTGAATTTAACTAAATTGCTCAAAATCTATGTGAATTTCAATGAGGTGGTTCAAAATCAGTGTGAATTTTAATCACTGGTCCAAAACCAATGTGACTTATAATTAGGTGGCTCAAAACCAATTTAAATTCTAATTATTTGGCTCAAAACCGATGTGAATTCTAATTAGGTGGCTCAAAACTAATGACCCAGCGAAAGTGGCCAGGCTTTGTCTTGAGGTCCAGACTTTTCTATTCACACATTATGACCAGGTGGTGGTCATCTGTCAAAATGTAAATAGTTGACCAAATGCCTCAATCGGCAACCTTCTCCCTTCCCCCCCCCCCCCCCCCCNCCCCCCCTTTCCTAAAATCTAAGTAAAGCATCCAATTTTCAAGTTTAAGGTACAGTTTGAGCCTTCTAGATAAAAAAAAAATGTGTAGACCTATGTATTCGCACGCGGTCAAAACCAGCCAAATGAAAATTTGGGGACCAAATCAGAATTTGAAGTGATCTTTTTCGAAAGACATTTATGAAAAATTTTGGGCGTTGACCCCCATTTTTCTTCCCGTTAAAAGATCGGGCAAAAAAAACTACTTTAACCTCCATGGAATAAATTTCCCCAAATCACAGTGGTATGTGTAGAATAACATAAAATGTTAATAGGGCCAAAAGAAGAAAAAACAATAGGTGTCAAAGACCACAAATGATTTCATTTTCGGACTTAAACAAGGGACGGAACTCGAAAAATCCTCTCCACCTCCTGACGTTCTGTATTACCCCGCCACATTTCAGACAAGAGAAATGCCCCGTTTAATTTTCGGTGAGTTTAGAGTCGCAAATATAATTATTACCATTTATTTACTCTTATATGTAAGAGTTATTAACAAATTATGTATAACCTACTTACATTACTATGAATTTGCTTCCTATCCTGTTCCTAAGTCAGTCAACTAAAATATATATTTCACCATCAGTCTGTTCATGTAACTGTAAAGTAACCTTCCTCCCTTTCCTCACATTTATTGTGAGCAGTCGGGAAGTGTGTTAGGGTCACGGGTGAACACTAGGTTCGCAGGTGGAAGTCAGGGACCGATTCAGGCAGTAGGTATTTAAGAATTAAATTGCTGTGAAGTTAGCGTCCATGTGGTGTAGTGGTAACACGCTCTGACTTGCAAGCTGTGAGACCCTGGTTCGATCCCCGGCAACTTGGAACCCGCACATTTTTTTTGTTTAACCCTTTCAGGATTCTCATACCCTAAGCTCTACCGTCTTTAGCTTTGGTCTAAATCCAGCGTTGGATGGGCACGACATGAAAGTGTGACCATTCTCTGTAGCCTTTCTCATGTCGACAAGACCATACTGCGCTTTATGAAGCCGGTCACTCACCAGATCGTACGACGTCGCTCACAGGGAAACGGGCAGTATGTGCCATAAAGCCTAGCACTCCGCACACGGCGATGCCAGCAAACAAACTTGTCAGGTAGTCCACGAAGACAATAATGACGCTGTCTCTGCAAGATAATAAGAGTAATAATAATAATAATAATAATAATAATAATAATAATAATGTGATTTATTAGTCTCGTATCCAGGTTGATGTCCGCTCACGCGACTTCACATTATTATTACCCAAGCAGGCCAGGTCACTTTAGGACTTTCTCAACTCCCTGGGAAGTAAACAGTGCCTCTGGATTATTATGCAGGCGCTTGTCACTAGCATTCTGACACATCTATTGGGCAACGCTGCTCCACAACTAACGAAGAATACCTCGTCACCCTAAGTGTTCAACTCATTTTGTAAGTGCTTATACAGAGAAAGAGAGAAAGAAAGAAAAAGAAAGAAAGAGAAAAAAGAGAGAAAGAAGAAAGGAAGAAACAAATTGGGAAAAATCAAGAAAGAAAGAAAGTAAAGAAAAGAAAAGAAAAAAAAGAAAGAAAGAAAGAAAGAAAGAAAGGGAGAAAGAAAGAAAGAAAGAAAGAAAAAAAGAAAGAAAGAAAGAAAGGAATGGAACATAGATCGTCTTACTCTTACCTGATGGCATTTTTGTGAAACCTGTTGTAGCTGGACATGACCTGGAGAGTGCCAGCACAGATACTCGTCGATATGACAGTTTGGCTGACCGCGGCCATCCATACCTGAAAAAGTTAGGAACTTCTGGCATCCCATTTTAGACAGGTTTGTTTGTTTGTTTGTTTGTTTGTTTGTTTGTTTGTTTGTTTGTTTGTTTGTTTGTTTGCTTGTTCGTTCGTTTGTCTGACTGGTAGCTGGTTGATTTGTTTGCCGATTGGTTGGATGGTTTACATTTTTTTGTTTGTGTGCATGCGTGTTTTTGTTTGTTTCTTTGTTTCTTTGTTTGCGGTAATTGCATAACAGAAGCTGATAAGGATTGACGGGTAAAGCTGTGACTCCACCATCACAAAATAGTTCGGTATTTTAGCCCTTATATCTATATACACACACACACATATATATATATATATATAGAGAGAGAGAGAGAGAGAGACAGACAGACAGACAGACAGACAGACAGAACAGACAGACAGATGATAGATAGATAGATAGATAGATAGATAGATAGATAGATAGATAGATAGATAGATAGATAGATAGATAGATGGATAGATAGATAGATAAGAATTATTAACAAATTATGTATAACCTACATTATTATGATTTTGCCTCCTATCTTGTTCTTTTGCGAGGACGTCAGCCAGCTAAAATATAGAATAATTTTGTCTCTCGTATGCCATATGCAAGATTACGGCTATTTGCGCCATGTTAGCTGCCGCTGGCCGCTTTGAAACCAGCCGTACCAAACCGTCCTTCGCTTCTCTAAGTTGGGCAGGGCGTGACAAGCTAAGTCGACATTCGCACCATGCGTTTAGCAATTCATGCAGCACAAACCGGCTCTACTCCACAAGGGGTAATACCTACCCTCGAATTTGCCAGTTCGCTGAAATCAGGTCTGAGATATAGTTTGATACCCTCGAAAGCACCGTCAAGAGTCAAGGCTCGGACAAACAGAATCGTCAGCATGATATTTGGACTTACAGCAAAGAGATACTGCATCTGAAAGGAGGCACGGAAAAGGAACTTGGAATTTTATTTAAGCCTGCAAATGTATTGTTTGTATTGATCTAGACTTATAATGCGATATCTCACAAATAAGGCTTGGCGCTTTTTTTTTTTGGGGGGGTCTTTTTCAGAAGTTTGTGTGCGTGCGTGCTTGTGTTTGTTGTGTTTGTGTTTGTATGTGTGTGTGTGAGGCGGAGTGTGTGTCTGCNGGGTTAGGGGTAGGAGGGGGGAGGAGTTGGAGATGCAGGGATAATTGAATGGATGTGCTTGTTTCTGTGTCTTACGTGCATGACTATGGGAATATGCGTATGTGATTGGGAGGCAAAGACAGAACACACTGTGTCTGTAAACTGGATAAATGATAACGTTTATAACGTTCTTTTAAGCTAGCAGTAAAAAGACATGAGGAGACACTTGCCTTGCCCATAGGTTTTACTCCCTCGAACACACCAACAATGCAAAAAATCCACCCAAACAAGTGACACATAGTAATTTGAAACTGCAATCCGCCAAATTCGAATACATTGGAGGTTAGTTCCATGACACGAGTTCTAAAGAGAATTTAAAGACAACAAACAAAGAGCCGTTAACAATGTATGTCTAATTCCACCTCTTGTCATAATAATCATAATGATAATGTCAAAATACCATTCACACAACAGTAATAAAACCAGCCAATCTCCCAACCCTTTCACCCACCCAACCAATCAAGCAAGCAAGAGACCAAGAAAGCAACCAAGCAATCAAGCAAGCAAGCAAGCAAAAATAATAACATATTTCATGCAAATGGTTTATCTGCTTTATAGCTTTCTAGGCCTGCTGGCTCTGTCGTATCAGATTCAAGCACGATAATTAATTATAGCATTATAAATAGTAGAGCAACATAGCGTAACCAGAGTTGTTTTTATTCTGATAGGCACCAAACTGTGCCAATCAATTTTTTTTCATCAGGCTGAGATTTCCTTGCCAGACAAAGGCTTTATGTCGCGATCAGAAAGTCCACATTTCATTTTAAGGGAAAAAGATAGTTTGTGAGATACCTCGTTTTAATTTGACCGGTGCCATACGTTTCAAATGCACGTCTTTGTCTAGCTAATCACTGACGAAAATTCGTGGTTTTGAGACACACTGCGAATTGTTTGGCGTACTTCAAAATGTCAGAGTCAAGCTAAATCCTTTTCACCCCATTCTCATATTTTGTTTCCCTCTTTCCTAACCAAAATCTATTGGCATCTGATAGTACTCACTTAAAGTATTCTTCGGCCGGAAGGACAGTGTCGTTCTGGTTAAACACCATGCCAGCTGCATAGAAAAAGTTAGAAAGTAGCTTCGAGACTGTGTAATCTCAGAAAAATAATAACAAATCATCTGCATCGGCTAGGTCATTATTTGAATAACACGGTGCTTCAACTTATGGCCCCACTCTTAACCATTTTGCTCTCCATAACTCACTGTCCAATTATTCATTATGTTCGACACGACTGCTCTTTATCGTAGTGTCACTAGAGCCTGGCTGCTTAGCTATTACCCGTTCACTTCTTTTCAACGTGAGGAACTGATATCTCTTGATAGAATGAGGAACTTGTTTTCATAGAACATTGCCTCGAGCAATTTCTGTAGAATATTCAAGCTTTTAAATCACACCAATCCCATTAATTTAATAATTAATAACCAACGGAAAAAGAACACCTCCCAAATTTATTAGTTGGGGATATTGGACCCTTTCTGACTCCGTCACCGAAGGGAAAGTCTTGTTTAAGAAAAAAAAAACTTGCAAAACTGGAGCCGAAAGCGTTTGGCACACAACTTCATAAGTAACTGGTGACTGCTGAGGGCTAACATATTGCCAACAAGACCATCCCTTTACTCAACTGAGACGACGATAATTTTCTCTTACTACAGTTAAGTCCATTCTTCTTGTACCAAAGCATTGGGTCAGATAAGTTGACATCCATGCCTGGGGTTCTGCAACGGCACGTGTTCCAGGAATTACCACAAGTGGGCCACGGTATGGGTCTCTCCAGTGAGGCAAAAAGATAGAAGAAGGCCCAAGCAATCGCTACGTTCCAGTAGATACAGACACAGGCTATCAGAATAACTATGGAATAGCCGAGACCTGGGATGGGGGGTGGGTGGGGTTGGAATAAGGAGAACGGTACATCAATCAATCGCAGAAGCATCAACAGTTATTTCCGCACAGCTCGAAGCGCCATAGTATTTGCTTTAATTTGCAGCTGTTGCCGCGTCTGATTTAAAATCCTGATATTCCTGATGGTGCATTTCAAGACGTGCGTGCAAAGTATTCATCAGAAAAAGATGAAACGAAATAAGAAGACTTAACAGAGTTGCCGACTGCAATGAAGGAAGTGACTATAAATGAATGCACCTGAAACACATTACGTATTTTCACCTTCAGAATTATGCTCATGTTTTCGAACAGATGACAAACTCAGAACTAAGTAAGAATCCTCTATAAGCCGAGTTCTTTAGACCGAGTACAGAATGCACTCTCAGTAGCGTTCATCATGCAGAGTTGATGTAAGAGAGATTCCATCGTTAATGCACCAGTTCTGAATTTACAACCAGGCCGGAATGGGTTTTGTACCCCGATGACATGTTGTCGCTATAAGCATTATAAGATATGAATCTAGGTGATAGCAATGCTAAAAGCATGGAACAATGTCATAAATATGTCATCATCTCAGGTAACAAGTGTGATATGTCCACAAGGCAAAATCCTAGGATTCTCATAGGTTATGAATTAGGATAGGGCGCTGCGGTTAAGTCCGAGGTTATGGAAGAAAGAGGGTCAATAGGGATTTGCGATTTGCCTATTATCGATGGGATCTCTTAACTATCTTAAGAAATTAGTTCATTGGTGCTGAATGCATCCGAAGTAACATTCAGTACGCAGAGATAATAGAAAACTTACGCTTTAACAATGAGATCTCTTATCGGTGCTGAATGTGCCCTGAGTAGCATTCAACATGCGGAGTTAATCAAAATCAAATCAAATCAAATGTGTTTATTCCCCTTGTAAAAGGTTTACAAAAAAAATGGGTAACACAGCTACCGTCCGACGGACGCAATCTTACTTGCAGAAATACATTACATCATCATCACTCCCACACACACACACACACACACACACACACACACAAACATACATACACATACACACAAAAATATCATGGGGCGCCCACTGGGTCACCGTCTCTGACAGAAGCTTCAGAGTCAGCTAGGGTCGGCAGTATTAGAGAGGAGTAAATATATACAGTAGGCTGGGCAGAAAAGATGGCGATCATTCTAGTTAATAATAATATAATCCTTACGGTGGTACGAGATCCTATCGTTAATGCGCTAGCTTTGAATTGTCTCAACTCTCTAGCCTGCCCTCAACACCAACCTACAAAAAATCTTACGAGAGTGCTGAGACTTTGCCACGTGAACAGAGAACACTGTTATGAGGATGTGCCATGATAAATTTTACCTTTAAACAGGGGGTTGATGCCCCATATACTGAGTGGACCCAGGCTCGCAAACTGGCCGAACAGGACCTCCAGACAGAACATGGGGATGCCAAGGCAAATCACGCTGAAGGTGTACGGAATGATAAACGCCCCTGTTGGGAAAAGGGCCAAAGCGGGTTAAATATGGCATAGCAATGACAACACTAGGCTGTCGGATTAGATATTATAAACTGAACAAGCTGCAAGGGCCTTAGTTTCGTAAAATTGTATATATTATGGATGTTTAAAACTGTGTGTCTATTTGAGAGCTTGAGCATCAACGATGGGATCTCTTACCACTCTAACAATGACATTAATTCTGCAACGTTGAACGCTACTAAATGTGCATTCAATATCGAGGCACTAATGTAATTCCTATCTTGGTGAGAGTTCCCAGTGTTAATGCGCCAGCTCTCAATTTATGACACCACTTTTGTCTCTTCCTTGGTTTTTCTGTTAACCTCTTCTCTGCGTATGACGAACAAGTACATTCGTACTGTCGTAAATGGCGTGGAAATATGGATTTGGTCTGTTGTTTGGTGGTGAAAATGGTGATGATGAAGAGCGGCGAGGAGGCGAGCTTGGCTATGGGCTTTAGCCTGATTCGAGCCTCAGCCGGTCAGCCGCAGTTGTTGTGCACAGACGTCAGGAACACAGCCGTGTAGAGTGGACGATATCAAAGTTTATTTACATGTAGTTGATGTAGTGCAGATAGAATATTTTGACATCAGCCACAGCTTCCATCCTACCAGCCAGCCTTGTGGGGAGAATGAATGTATGAGGAGTCTCGCAGGAGCCAGATGCGGGCTCGACTGCGCTTAGGCGTGTACCCAGACTCGAACTCAAAACCAGACTCGGACTCCAAACCAGACTCGGACTCCAAACCAGACTAACTCAGGGGGAAATTGGTGTGAAATGTAACATGGTCAGCGGACCTATCGGAGAGCTACTACGTCAGAGGCTTCTCGCCTCATCTTGCGATGCGCTAATTTGACATCAATGTGAGGAAAATGGACAATGGCTCGAAAGTTAACGGAGGCTGGCAGGGTAGCTGTGCAAGTTACATCAACATGTCATACATAAAATCATAGGGCATAGAAAGATAAATAAGTTGTACAGATCATCCCAAGTCATTAGAAAACTGATAACTAGAAAACATGATCTGAAGGTGCTGAGAGGCAGCTTACCTACTTTGGTTGCATAACATTAAGCGTCAATATCTCAGTGAAGAAATAACTGTATGTAATAAAATGATAGTGCAAATGATTGTCTCGGACAGATGCTTAAGTGACATAAGTTTGATGAATGGCGCATTAGTAGTTACTGCGAAAATTACAGTTGAGTGCTAGCATGAGAGCACAGATTTACTACAGTACCTTTACCGGTAATATCCCTGGACCCTCCAACCGAGTGCCTAGTTTAGTGTTAATGGCAGTATTCTGTGGGAGAGTTTCGGATAATGCTATCACTGAACATGGCTTTGGGAAGGTGTTAAAAAAATTAATATTCAAATATATAATACACTAGCTCGGACACTCATTCTACGAATGGGACATTACCTTGTCTGCCACGTGGAGATCCTCGCTTTATTACATAGCAAGTTAGCATGCACACCCGCTGAATGAACGGGACATCAACGAAAGACTATATTTTCGGGTTTACCCGTTGATACGGTGCACGATGGTTTCACACTGCATGGCCTCATCAGTGAATGGCAAGCGGAATTCTTTATAAAAATGGCGAAATGCGAGAAACAGCATAACCTTGCCAAATATATTAATAACTAAGTCTTGCATTTTTGGTCAGCACACACAGAGGCTAAACCTCTTCTACCGAACTTCAAACAAGCTGAGGATTCCAACCGAATTTTTGGCAGTTTTGGGTTTACCCCATTCAAAAATAGCGTGCCGCGCCCACCTCCACTCCCACCCTGTCCTTTCTTATAGTTTTTTTTTTTGTCTGGGTCGTCATGTGCGGTTCTGTTTGGTTGATGCCTTGTTGAGACTATCTTGTGTAACTCTGTCACAGGAGCTTCCAAACTCCATCAACTTTCAATCCTCAACAAGTATACATTGGCTCTGCGTCGACGTCAAGTTTAACTCTCGTGGTGCCAGGCGCGTCGGGTCCAACCTTATGCAGGCGGCATGACTATTGTTACGGATAATGACCGCTATACCTGTTGTCTGCCGGTGTGGCATCATAAAGTGTTCCCCTTGAAACGTGTCCCCCGGTCACTTTGTGATATCACAAAGTTTCCCCCTGGTCATTCTGTGATATCACAGAGTGTCCCTATCCNCCCCCCCCCCCCCCCCCAAAAAAAAAATATCACAGAATGTCCCGCTCTCCAAAATCACACAACGACTTTTGGGAGTCAATCTGTGATATTACAGAAGGACCGTGGGTTACCGGAAACTGTTGGGGGGGGGTAGGGGAGGGGATGCCAGTGTAAAATATCTCCCCCAGCTCCAATATTATTAATTCCTCTTCTGTTCTACCTCTTTTGGTTACATGTTACTCGTAACACATTCCAAGATATCAGTTTAAGTACTCGATACTCGGCATACATTATTCACTGAATAATCGATAAATGTCATTGCCATACACCATCGGACTCCCTCTGAGGCTGGTTGTGAAAAGATTTAATGTTCGGGGGAGGGGGAACATTCTGTGATATGGGGGAGAGGGGAGGGGGGAACACTTTGTGATATCACAGAATGACCGGGGGGACACTTTGTGCTGGGGGACACTTTGTGATCTCACACTGGCCGACCAGCTGACACTGGCTGCTAAATTAAAAATCCATGTCCAGCGTCTCCAAGGAGATGCATATCATTCCTATCGTCACATTCAAGCGTAACCAGATGACGGTAGAATATATTCTGTCGTAGCATCACAAGGGTTAACGATAATAATGATGATGCATTGATATTCTTGATGTGTGGTTGTCTGGCTATGCATTGTTTTGCGCAATGTCGGAATTTAATTCTCTTCTGGCACTCTTGCTACTGTGGTGAAATGGAAGGCAATGGAGTGTAATTAAGAAGGGTGGGGGNGGGGGGGGGGGGGGGGGGGGGGGAGTGTGAACATGCGATGGACAGTGAGACTGGTTAAGTAGGATCTTTTGGAAATGCATTTCGGATGGTTGGGGTTAGAGAGGGAGAGTGAATGAGTGTGGGAGAGAGAGAGAGAGAGAGAGAGACAGAGAGAGAGAGAGAGTGAGAAAGCTAGAGAGAGAGGAACAGAAAGACTGTGTGAATGTGTCTGTGTGTGTGTGTGTGTGTGTGTGTGTGTGTGTGTGTGTGTGTGTGTGTGTGTGTATACACATATATAAAGAGCGAGAGAGAAAGAGAGAGGGAGAGGGAGAGAGAGAGAGAGAGAGAGAGAGAGAGAGAGAGANGAGAGAGAGAGAGATGCCATAAAGTAAATGTGTCAGTTATGCACTTTTTTTTTTGTCCTTCTTCGATTTTTTTGTTGTTTTTTTATTCATTTTGAATTGTTGAATTTATTGTTATGTGGTTGGCTTTTGCCTAAATAAAGAATCTTGAATCTTGAATCTTGAATCTTGAATCTTGATGATGATGTGACTAGATATTGCATTTTGTACTATTATTATATGACGAAGATGATGCCAAGTTCATCCTGTCTTGCTGCCATTCAAAGTGAGACAAGTTGCTAAACTCGAAATTGAAATTATATGCCAAGGTCAGGGGAAAGTTTAGGGAAGATAAATACCCTTGAGAGATGAGAATATTTAGGGGCTCCCTCTTCCTTTCATATCTCACCAGCAATCCTAACCCTCTCTCTAATCTTAACCCAAGCATAACCCCTGAGAGTTTCTGGACTTCGCAAAGTGGACTTATACCACTAGTAAACTGAAGTGAAATCCTCTATCTGCGTTTTTTTTTCTGTTTTGAGAAAGTGTAGATAAAAAGACAAAACGTATTATGCAGTAAAAACCAAATTGTGTCCACATAAGTATGGTCCAAGCCCATATATGACAACAAATAGCCAAGAGGTTAACATGTTTGATGACTGTCTCTCCGAAGATGTGTTCCTACTTTTTGGTTCATTACATATTTGTGCAGCAGCAAAATGTGCTTTGTATTTCTTTGTACAAACCTCCACCATTAGTAACGACTAAATGAGGAAATCTCTGTATATTGCTCAGACCAACACAGAGGCCCGTGCTGGTCATTATGAAATCAAGATGGTTCTCCCATACTGGCCTTGATTCCTGGCCTGACGACCGGCATTCTGAGACGTTGTCCGTGGGAATCTGATGGACAGAAAGAAATATAAGACAAGTAGTAATGCCAATCCACCGCAACTCACTAGTCCAAGAAAAAAAAATGAATACGAAGGTCTCCCAGATTCTGTATTTCGAAGATGGTACAAGTAAAAATAGTTGCTTTGTTTGAAGGTGGGAGTTCTTTCGGAAGGAATGCTTTTCGAATGAGACTATACCCAGTCGGATAAGTGTTTAATAGCGATAAGGATTCACTAACATCAGAACCATTAGGGTCTCTCTATACAGGAAAGGGGGTCTCCCCCCCCCCTCCCCTTGTCCCCAAGGAAAATATCAGATATAAATGAACAAAGGAAGTAACACAGGTTTTACCAGCAACTATAAGGAATTCAGCGTGAAGACATTAAAAAAATGAAATGGAATCATATTCTTTATTCCCAAAATATCTTTAATCCTGAAAACAGCTCTGTGAATACATTAGCTTTGGCTAGTAGCGTAAGTGAGACCTTCCTTAAAGATAACAAGAATCTAAGAGAACAAGGGCTGGCCGAGACATATGAACCATAACCAAAAGCTAAGTGGGAGAGTCTGAGGAAGGAATTGCAAATAAACACCCAACGGGAACACATGGCTACTAATACTACCCAAACACTACCCATAACCCTAACTCCTAATCTCCGTCGAGACAGAGGCATCAGTATGAGTCTCATTCTGGATTCCTCCCGAATGCCAAAATGATACCCTACAAACTTGGGTTTTTTTTTTTTGTTTTTGTTTTGGCATGGAGGTTTCATATTTTATATATTGTGGATATATTAAAGGGCATAACAGGCTAGCATGTTACGACCAATGTCTGCGCACCTAAGCTTAAGGTCTTGTAGGTCTCCCAGAATCTCTCTTTCGAAGATGGTACAAGTAAAAATAGTTGCTTTGTTTGAAGGTGGGAGTACTTTCGGATGGAGTGCTTTTCGAATGAGACTACATCCCTACCGTAAGTCATAATCAGACAAGATTACAACCCAAACCCCATGCCTTTCACTATCCCCAACCCTTACTACCCTAAACCCTAACCCGCAAACCCACCAAGACAGGTGCATCTCTCGGGGCGAGTCCCTAACCCTAAAGTCCGTCAGGTAAGAATCATTAGGTGAGTCTCATTCGGAATTCCTCCCTGGATTATTAAAATTAAAGATGCTATTTCTCACGTGCACAGAACTTGATCGTGCCCAGACACAATAATAATGACTGTAAATCTGTATAGGTATAGGTCTAGCAGCTAGACCAATGCACTCACCTCGTATGAAGCATGTGAACCAATGCACTCACCTCGTATGAAGCAGTGAACCAATGCACTCACCTCGTATGAAGCATGTGAACCAATGTACTCACCTCGTATGAAGCAACCCCAGGAACAGGTACAGGCTGTGTTTCACTGAGGTCGACAGTTGTAATTTGAGACTGACTGTCGCCCCCACGTGCAGCTTGATGGAAAGAGCTCCCCACCAGCTGCTGTTGTGATAGGAGTTTCGTTCCGGGGCTCATTTTGCCTGTTTATGCCTTCTCCAAGACCGTCAACTTCGCTTTGGATCTCGCACTGCATCAAGACGCCTCAAGGAACGCAGCGCACTGATGTACCTCGGAGGCACTTCGGGAAATTCCGATTGTGCGTGAATGTAGTTTATAGAGTGAGAGTGCAGAGTACAGAAAAAGAAACGAAAGAAAAAGAAAGAAAATGCGACTTTCTATTTACCCTGGAAGGAAATTGCTTTACAATGTCATACAATATATATTTTATTAACACAACCACAGAAAACAATAAACGATATGGATATAAATATTACAAGTTAAATACACTGCATTGCTGGTCGTTTATGATATAGTGCCCTGGTTCTCTCCCAGCCCCCCCCCNAAAAAAAAAAAAATTCAAATCTGTGTATCTTCTATCTCATTACCAGGGGCTTCACGAATCCACAAGAATCGGTGAAATATGCTTCTGACTATGTTCTAAGGCAAATGCCAATAATAATGATAATGCAGGTCATAAGTCTCGTACCCAGGTTAATGCCCTCTGTTGTAAATTCTTACTATAATATAGCATTATTACCCCAGCAGACCTGATAACTCTTGTACGTTCTCAACTCCCTGGAGAGCATACAGTGCCGCTGCCATCGACGGGCGCTGGTCACTAGTATTCTGACAATAGCCTTCACTGCCTGTTGCCAGGCTCTCAGTTTACAGACAGGTGGACTGAGACAAAAGGTGAATGAACTGTTTTCCCAGGATATTCACAACATGACCGGGTCGGGAATCGAACCCATGACCTTTTGATCTTGAGTTCAACACCCTAACCATATGACCACACTGCTCCGACAGAATTGTTATAAGCAGAGTAGAATGCATTAAGGTTCAGCTGTATCGTGTTAGGGACATATAATTCGGAATCTGTTTAAAAAAAAAGGCCATTAGGAGAGATTGCCCCCTGTGTTGCTATTAGATTGTTTCATATTGGAAATGCCTGTAACATATTATCTACTGCTTCAAAGCCGGAGGTTTAGTGTAGGGAAAATCCACGGGACCACCCTTACCTCAGCCATCAAGCGTCTGGATCTGATAAAGACTATTTCTATTAATAACCATAATGTCCATGGCGGTTGCCTCATACTACATTGCGTTATTTCCGGTTTGTGACACCTATTAGAAGGGCATATCACTGATTGTGTACAACCCAATTAATCCGCTAATATATAAAATCCCCCTTTTTTGGGGCCCTGCCAGACAGTGTTAGGGTGTAGAAATATGTAAAATGACCTGTGATCTAAGTAAAGCATCCCATTTTAAAGTTTCAAGTACAATTTGAGCCTTCTAGATATAAAAAAAGATAAAATGTGTAGGCCTAGACTATGTATTCGCACGCGGTCAAAACCAGCCAAATGAAAAATTGGGGACCAAATCAGAATTTCAGGTGATCTTATTCGAAAGACATTTGTGAAAAATTTTGGGCGTTAACCCCCCTTTTTCTTCCCGTTAAAAGATCGGGCAAAAGAAGTACTTTAACCTCCATGGAAGAAATTTCCCCAAATCACAGTGGTATATGTAGAATAACACAAAATGTTAATACGGCCAACAGAAGAAAAAACAATAGGTGTCAAAGACCTTGAATGACAACTCTCCCTGGTCTCCTTAATGTAAGTGTACAAATGAGTTTTCTTCCTTACACGCCATCGTGAGTTTCTTCGTACATGTATTTAAAGATTCGTTCCAAGTCACAGTTTTGTTCAGTTCTGAGTGGCAATGTCTCTATATCTGCTCTACCACCCAAATGTCGTCCATTAACTGCAAAGCAGTACTTAATCGCCGGTAGCTATTATAATATGTAAGTATATAGCCTACTTTTTCTACTATCGTTATACACTTCCAGCAGCATATGTGAATGGAGTAATCAGTGGCCGTATGCATAATCTTTAAGGTAGTTAAAGCATTGCGGTAACCACGGGAAACTCCACAAACATAGGTAGTGTTCACTGTAGTTAACGCAGTGCGTTAATTAACATAAGGATTATGTATACAGCACTGCGGCCTTATGTATAATCGTTACGTTAGTTAACGCACTGCGGCGACCACGGTAAACTCCTAAAACATTATTAACGTTCACTGTAGTTAACACAGTACGTTAAATTAAGGCATGGATCATGCATAAGGCCACGGATGCAAAATAAGCCCAGGTTCGCCCTCACTCATCTACGACGGTGGATCAGCGAAACGCACTTCAAAGTGGACGCCTCGTTAATAGGCTGGGCTTACGATGTGGCGTTCCACCTTTGGCACCCATTCGGAAAAGTGTTTAATAGTGATAAGGATTCACTAACATCATAATACATGGGGTCTTTATATACTGTAGGAAAAGGGGGCCTCCCCACCCTAAAAAAAAAAAAAAATTCAAATATAAATGAACAAGGGAAGTAACATAGTCAATCTGAAAGGTGTGACTTTAAAAACAAATAAAAAATAGAGGGAGAAGAAGAGAAGAGAAGGAGTAAAAAAGGAGGGGAGGAGATGGAGTCTACTTTAGTAATGATTTGAACTCTTTATCTCAACGATTGTCGATATCTTGCACCATTGGAATGGGGTGCAAAGTAATGATTCGTTAAAATGTTAAAAACCTTAAGGCCACAGTGATAATTTCATATAATCTTCCATCAGCTTTACTAGAACGAAAACCTATATCAATACTACAGAGGGTTACGGTCGTGAAGCTGCAGCGAAAAAAGGAGACAGCCGGGCAGAATAGAGCCAACCGTAATCAAAATAATGCTGATAGGCACCATAAGTAGGAGAACATGGCCCGTATACTGACATGGATGAAAGAGCGAAGATGGACCTGCCCGGATTGCGGTGAAGTCGACTCTATAATGAAGTAATATTGTCGAACAACGCAGTCTCAGATTCTGGATCGAAAAAGTAGAGTAATGAGAAAATATCCGTTTATATCGATGGTGACGTCATAACGAAAGTAAACACTTCGTGCACTTTTTTTCTCAAAGCTTGGACATACACTTTATTTGAAACAAACACAGAACAGTACATGAGCACACCCTTGAGCTACATACATAAGAGTTCATTACAAATTAAAAAAAAATAACATAGGTCACTAAAATTTCATCACAGTTGTGGACGAAATGAGTCAAAACATTTCAGAAAGTTTCATGATGAGAGCACTCTACGGTGCTCTGTGCTTTGTCAGAACGTGTTCCAGGTCTGACATCGTTGCCCTCCTGTCACTGGCATGTTTCCCGTCTGTCTTGTCAGCAGCCGAGGTAGAATGGAACGATAGTGCGTTTCAAAACTCGTGGCGCTATTAAAACGAATACTTTTTAAATGCATGGATGACGACGCCTAAAGATAGACGTGAGCTTTGGTTTTTATTTTATCTAACAGAAATATATGTTGGGCATGATGGTGGTAAGCTTGAGAATTATGAGCTGTGCTTGAAATATGTATTTCATACACATACAAATGCGTTTTCAAATACTCAGATTAGTTCTAAATCAGTGAATGACCTCGGCCTTAAACATATGGGAAGGTAGCGTTTCCTCCACAAAGAATGAGACCGATTCAGTTGTAGTTATTTTGAGACTCATCAGTCAGCTAGTCTATTGCACGTAGGACTATTAATGACACAAGACGCCAGTAGGCAGAGTTTTTGAACATCTTGACCGTGCTACGTGAATTAGATTTTGTGAAAAATGCAACGAAAGGGCACTATTATTATTGCATGGCGTTGTAAAGTGTTGATAGAATCTCTTCTTCCCTGAGCAGTTCGCCAAAGATCTATATCTCAGTCGATCATTGAATAGTCAGTCCAGAGTCAAGGAATCCAAAGCTGAGTCAACCCATCTTTCTAATTGTGTGATTACAAGTAACTGATATATGGGCCTGAACCAGAACCACCAGGAATCCACTTTTGTCCTCTAAGACCGTTAAACTCTTTTTTTTTTTGNGGGGGGGGGTTAACTGCTGATTTTTTCGGTAAATAAACCGTTATTTTGATATTATAAAGATAAATGTTCCTTTTACCATAAACCATTTTGAAACGGGTGAGCACACATTAATATAAAGAAAAGATATCACAACAATCTATGCAAATTTCCAGCTGTTATCATTAAATTTGTCTATGAAAATGCCGTATTTTTACAGAGCCACAAAATGTGAATCTCACTGTAATTTCGGGATCGTGACACCCATTAGTTAATTAATGTGTATGTTGTTCTTGACTTCCTTCCCCCGACAACCTTAACTCTTCCTCCATTTCTGTTGACAGTGTCAAGAACTCTGACTGTGGCTGTCCACTCCTCCATCGCTGTCCGGAGGTCCAGAGTGGCGATGACTGTAACGTCACGAGAATGATTACATGCGATTCGAGAAAATAATTCTTTGAGTCTTGATATCA
>JAWQUT010000428.1:396229-411559 GCA_033807755.1 Ellobium chinense | reverse complement strand
AGAGGGGGGGGGTGCGTGTGCCAGTGCCATAATGTAGACGGGAGGATTAATTATTGTCATTTGTATATAAGCTATCTATTCATCTATTCTTCTGTTTCATGTTTGTTCCTTTGAACCTACACCTACAGTACCTGAGCTAAAGAAACTTATTGTTATTGTTGTTATTGATACACGTTGTACATCCGAAGTTCAGAGCAGTGCAGAATACTATGCAGTCTTTTACTTCCATTAAGAGGGGTAAATACTCGAAAAATTGTTTTCTGCTTAAGTTGATTTTTTTTTCAGTCAACTCTCACATACATTCTGATATCCACATCAGAGCCTGTTATATATTCTGTACAAAGTTCTACCAAAAACCTGCATACAAACTAACTGGGTTTTTTTTGTTTCTTTTGTTGTTGATTTGTTAGGTTTTTTTTTTAAATTATGTTTATAAATGCGACCTTATACTCAGCACAGCGCTCTAAGAATCCAATGGTTTGCGCTCATTCATTTACCAATCTAACCTGACTGAGAACCCGCCGATGCTTTAACACTGAACGTAAAGTTATTGTCTGTTTGCTTGTTTGTTTGTTGATGCAGCTATTGTCGTTTTTATCATCTTAAAGATGTTAAAGAAATGAAGCTGTGTATTTAGTAACCCTATGTCAATAAGATAAAAAATAGCCGCCTTCAAGTCCGGCGCTCCGTCGACACACACACACACACACACACACACACACACACACACACACACACACACACACACATACAGACACACATACACACACACACATATATACACAATCAGCTATCCAGTGCAGATTGCATAAGAATCCCTATATTCGAAACACAAAGGTTTATGTTTTTAGACAAAGCCATGATACATGTAGTCAGGGGGAAGATGTTTAGTTTAGGTCTTAAAAATGTAGATCATTCTGTGTCCGTTTGATTGCAAAGTTTATTTAGATATGCCAGGCAGTATGAAAAGAAATCTTGCAAGATTATGACATCTAACAATGGGTTTAACAGGAGTCTGGGTCATTTTGTCAAAGAACCTGCCGGTTGAAAACAACGATGACGTCACTAATCGATCAGTTTGTCTGAGAGATAACTGAATAAGATTATAAAAAAGAAGACAATTTCAGGATAACTCAATAACATGTCACTCGACTTCAACCCAACCTTTTTTTTTAAGTTTACCCGGGGTCGGCGGCAGATACTGGATGAAAGAGTAAGTAGAGAGTGGTGTTTGTGCTGGGATATGTTGTATTTCCATAAGAAATCAGAAATAGATGTTGCAGGCAAGAACATTCACAGCAAAATTATCACAAAAAATGGCCAAAACGGTACACCATACTTTTTAGAAGCTTCCGTCGGACGTACATCCAGAAGTACAGTGCTGGCACAAACCGTACGCCGTCCTCCGCGTTGTGTCCTTCTGGCGCCAATCGCGCGCTGATGGCTTCTCCAGTTCCTCTCAACTATGGACAGTTCTTGTATTGTGAGCAGTAGTGGGGACAGTACAGGAGACGTCTACATAGTTAATTACAGTATAATGAAGAAGTTTTTTATTTTGTGTTCTATAACATTTAGTGCGCCTAGAAAGAGTAATAAATTAACAATCTTGGGAGAGAGACGTCTTACAAACAGCTTGAGGTTTGAGGTATTGAGTAAGTCTTTAGCAAAAGAGAAATAAATCTTCATATATTAATGGATGGGACAGTAGGTGGTGTTTAGACACAAAACATAATGATTAAGTAGAATCTGAGATCTCAGAGTTGGCTAATGTCTACTATGGCTTTCAGTCTACTAACTACTTACTTTACCACTGAACGTTCGAGACATTTATTCTTGATAACAGAATAAGCATGAGGCAGCAGCAGGAAAGTGTTTTCTGAAGTTTGATGATGTTAACAAATGAGGACTGACTACTCAAGGAGTGTGACAAAAGAAATTGAGTCGGGAATCATATCTTGGAGTAGCATTAAGTGTTGAAAAGTGTATTTTTTTGTAGTCAATAGCGTATTTATTCGCAACCGAACATATGTGCCGTATTTTTATTCAAGAACAAGAGTGTGACAGCAGCAGCAAAACTTTTTCTTACGTTTAATGTGCTCACAGAATGAGGATTGCCTACTTTCTGAACATTCTTTTTGTTTCTTTGTGTACATTTGGTTCAAGGAAGGAGACGTTCCAGTAAACGGTAAATACAATCACGTCTTCATCCATTTATTTGCTCGATTTTATGCCTCTTATATTCATTCATTCATTCATTCATTCATTCATTCATTCATTCATTCATTCATTCATTCATTCATTCATTTGGTTGTTAAAAGTTATGTTGTTAATATTGTTCCACTGTTCACATGTCGACCGCTCTGACCTCGTCTTTTCAATAACATTATAACAGTCGGATTTTAGAGAATATGTTGTTATTTGAGAACTTCCGCACTTACAATGGGATCTCTTACCATCATAAGAATTACACTAATTCTTCATGTTGAACGCCTCAAAGAGTGCATCCAGCATCGAGTCACTAATGTACAGTAATTCTAACGATACTAAGAGAGCCCATCGTTAATGTGTAAACTTCCAATTATCATCCAAAAACTGATGTATCTATATCAGTTAATGGGAAACTTTACGACATTGTCTTGCACCTTCATATACCCGATGCTTAATACCGACTTTGTGTCCTTCAAATTTCAGGTTTTGCTTTGTGATAATCGTCGTTGCATAAAATATAGTTAACCAAAAGTTAAGAACTTACAGAATGGCTTTTTTAATCACGAAGTTCGAATTTCCGCCGGATGCCTAGATCGACATTTCAATAGCTCCAGAGGAGAAAATTTGCAATACCATTAGGTGCGAACTCACCTCTAAATAAGGTATTGCTGTCTATTGTTGTCATTAAGATAAGAATAGATAAGATAAGAATAGATAAGATAAGAATAGATAAGATAAGAATAGCTAAGATAAGAATAGATAAGATAAACTTTATTTATCCTTTCACAGGAAATTTGTCTCGGACAAGTGCACATCAAAATCACGCCAAACATAGGCAAGAACACACTGATATAGATACATACATAAGTACATTAATATAGACACACACAGATGCACACACATGCATGCATACATACGCGCGCGCACCCACGCTCTTTCTCTCACACACACAACATTCACACACACTGTTCACAAACTGCTAGACCTGAGCCTTCCTGATGCCAAAGGCACGAATGACCTACGATATCTTTCAGTTCTTGTTGGTGGTTGTAAAATTCTTTTACTTCTTTTAGATCTTTTAAATTCATCAAAAAAGATATGGGTTGGGTCGTTTAAGGTAGTTTATGCTTTTGATTGTAAATTTTTATCAAGCAGCTCATCTACAGATTGTAAATCGCATTTTATAACTTTCTCTGCTTTGCAAATTATTTTGTTTAATATGTCTTTGTCACGTGTTGTTATACTGCCTCCCCAACAAGAAATACCAAATGTTAGGATACTTTGCCCCACAGCATTATAAAAAAAGCTTAAGTAGGACTTTATCTACGTTAAAGGATCTCAGTTTCCGCAGGAAATTGAGTGAAGTCACGTAAGCGGTATTAGACTGGATACGAGGATTACAAGCCACCTTATCATCATCATTAATATCATTATCCGTAAGTTATTGTAAGTTACATCCCCCATTGGGATCTAGCAATCCCATTCATAGAATAGGGACTTAATATAGCACTTGATAATCACAATTCAAGCATTTCGTACAAAAACAAAAGTGGTAGTCGAAAATGAGAAACAAAAAACATCAAGACTAACGAAAAGAACAGTATAAACATCACGATTTAAAACTTTTTTTTATTCATACAGACAATACATTCAATGTAATTCTCTGATCGGACAAATATATGCACTAACTCGAGAGTGGTATTTGCTGTTCTTAAATCTTTGCATCATTCATCAGCACATATACCACTGTTGATTCTTGCCACATCTCTCCTCTGACACAGGGACATTGAGTAAGAAAATTAAGTTCCACTAACAAATTAGAAACCGTAGATGTTGGCCGTCATTTTGCCGAGCTCTCACTTCAGGCCTCCGCAGAAGATGCCTCATTTCTAGCAATCGTCTTGTAGATGCGCACACTTCCTTGTCAAGACCAGCGAGCACTAATCAGAAACGTACTGTTACTTGTCATATCCTTTAAGACGTGATTTTATGTCGCTCATTAATTCTCCANGGGGGGGGAAGAGGGGGTGGATTCAGAAATTAGCATAGTTATTGTAGGTGCTGTTGGGTAAGCTTAATCGGGGTGTCGCTTAAATGCAGAAAAAAGTCGCTTATCGACGTTCAGTTTTGGTGCAAATAAGTACTGTACAACTCTTTTACTTGAAACATCTCCATATTATTATCTGTTGTATTTCCCTGGTTCCGAGCCCTACATTTCTCCACAACCTTACCCGGGAACCATGCATTTCAGGGTGTTCTCCGCTGAAAGAACACACTACAGATATAGAGTAGGGAAATGAAAGTTATGCACCTTCTTTCCGGCATTCAGTATTACGTAGCGAAAATGCTTCCATCTTGTGACGACACCTCACAGGTCGAATCTATGGTCATCCGAATGGTACGCTTAAAATTATGTTCGTGCTTAATCGCATAATCACAAAACCGTTTCATTAAACAGATATCATGTGTCAAAAATGAGCATCGCCGTTTAACCCCATCTCCTACTTATCCCAACTTGTTTGCAATAATATGGTTTTGCGAATGATATGCCATATTAACGGACTGTCGGGCAATATCTCGGTAGGAAAAGGGTTCGGGATAGGGTTGGTGAAGGCAACGCACTCTTCGGATAGTCCATAGAGCCTAGGGACTCTTCTACAGGACTGATGATTTCCTCTTTTCTAACCCTAACGCAAACCCTAGGCTTAATCTAAACACTAACCCCAGCACCCCGTAGGAGAATCTCAAGACATTGCTAAGTGTAATTCCTGGAATTATCAATCCACTCTCCCTATCAGTCATACGTTCTAATGGGTAATCAGTTTTGTCGTCTTCACTATCAAGGCCGACTGTAATAGACATGTTTTATTATTAAGTTCCGTATTGAAAAGCTGTCTGGTTTCTGTAACACTATGTAGAAATCATAGCGCTGCAGTGGGCGTCATCGATTTGGGACGAACATATTTTCTACCATCCTAATAGGATCTAGATTCATCTTTGTTCAGCCAATCCCCTCCACACTGACGTTTTGTACATAAGCACTGTACATACGGCGCGTGTGTTTATATGTGTGTGTGTGTGTGTGTGTGTGTGTGTGTGTGTGTGTGTGTGTGTGTGTGTGTGTGTGTGTGTGTGTGTGTGCGCGAGCGCGCATTAAGCTATTCTAGGCAATTTCTGGAATCGATCTATTATGAGCAGAACTTCTACGCAAGCATTTCCCAATGCCACTTACTCATAGTCATAAAAAAAAAAAATATTACTTCTCTCTCTGTACTGCTGTACTAGTCTGTCTGAACCTTTGACTTTCGCCTGGCTTCTTTAAGGGTTGAAGAGAAAGAGGTTAGACAGAAAACATGCTCGCATGCCCGGCCGTGTGGCTTTGTTGCTGGTTCACATACACTGGAGACCGTCAAGTCTGGGTTCGAGGGTTCGACTCCCGGGCCAAACGCTTTAGTTGTTATGTCCTTGGGGAAAAAAAAAACCCAGTAAACTTCTATTTCCTTATTTTCACCAGCCTTTGAAATATTACCGTAATCCCTCTGCTTCCTGACAGTGTCTACGTTCATTTACGGTAACGATAGGAAGGCGCAGCTCTATGGGCTTCATTCCTTATAATTTAATATATTCTGTCTAGGAGTGTCTGGGTAATCGCAACTCAGAACGTATGAAGATGCCAGTGGTTGTTTTTTTTCACTGTTGGCTATATAAGGTTTTACACCCTTCATTAACTTATCCAGGGGTCCCATACCAGAATACTTACCACACAATTGTTCAGCATTTCTTCTAAATTTTGATACAAAGAATAATGCCCCTTAAGCAGTTAGATTTTGAGAACTTAGGCCGTGAAGCAGGCTATCTAATATTTTAGGCATTTTCACTCGGTAAACAGGGTCACTTTACCCACCTAGCAACAACCACAACGTTTATACTTGAGTGACTAAACTTCGCCTATTCTGAGTCTACAGGTGTATTTACAGCTATTTAAGACTTCGAAAGTCAAATCCAAGCCCGTTCCTTCCTCCCCCAGGCCAGTTACCGATTGTATAAGGACTATTTAAAATTGCATTTATGCCAGGTGCTATTGGCACCTTCATACCTAAGGCAGTAATTTTCTTTTTTTTTGCTTCAAGATCCCGCGTAGTTGCGATTAATCGGTCTCAACTATTAAACACACATTATTTTCGATACCACTCAGTTTGCCAAGCATGTGACGGGGACTCTACCAATTTACCATCACATGCTAATAATTTACGGTTATTTACTGAGCCCAAGCCATTCATTATCCGAGATAATGTTTTCCTTTAGTGATTCGATTTTCTTCTTTGAGATCAAAGGATGGTAGGTTGCCGTGTATAATTCTTCCATGTTGACGGATATTATTGTATTGAACAAATGCGTTCTTGCAGCCAGTCAAAATGAAGCGTATGTCGCGTTATACCAGGAATTGAGATAATATCTGGGATACGTTTGTTTGGTCCCCGTTGATGCTCGAAAGGGGCGTTCCTAAATTTTGTGGGCGATCCGTCAGAGATTCTAAGTAATGGAAGCATCATTCTCTAAACAAGCCAAGATGGCTGCAACTGATACGGAAGCATTAGAATTGAGGTCACTGACATGCAAATGATGTTTGCTATACATATACAGTATATCTTTGTCTCGTTATTGGCATACATACCACAGTTGATTCTTGCTACATCCTCCTCTGCACAAAATCGATGACAAAAAGTTCCTCCTACAACTTTGAAACCATAATGGTGGGAGCCATTCTGTCAAGCTCCAACTTCCGGTGTACGCAAAGATACTGCATTTCTAAAAAATGTCTAGAAGGTTTACAGTCTTTCCTAACGTATCCCAGGTGTTGTCCGGTATCAGATTTTTGTTTATTGCGGAAATGGAGAATAAAATCATTTCTACATATAACAAGACTAGTTATACTGGCAAATTGTCTGTTAATGTGGATACATTTTAATTTTTTTGAAGTATATTAGATGAATTAAATAGCATAACATTGTTTTTCAGTCGCGATTTTTCTTGTTGTCTTTTATTTTCTTATTGCATGGCGTGACCTCCTGCCGCCTAAAGCAACTTTTAAATACATGATGAAGTACACACAACAAGCGCTGATGTCATAGTATGAACATAATGTGCCAAACAAGCTACTTATGACTCATTTTGACAGACTGTAATGTTAACTCAGACACAAAGATATCACAGTATTCACGTTTATCAGCTCAATCATGAATTATGATACTGCCATAAAAAAAGAGAAAGGGGGGAGGGGGGGAGGGAGGCAAGGCTCGGAAATCTGGGCACTTTTATAGCGGGATTAACGCGTCAATTTTGAACGACTTTTTATATCTACACTGACTAATAAAAAGGCGAAGGGGAGGAGAATACGAAATCATTTTAATGGGCGACTCCGACTATCAGTGAATTTCACGTGCTATGACTTCCTTCCACTACCTTCTCTTTGATCCTTTTCTCCGCGATAGTATTGTTGTCTGAGTATAGATACTCTCAATTTCGATCTTCTTAAGACCATCAGTGTCACCTTAGATACTGGTTTTCCCAGTGAAAAGCTAGTAACCAATATCCAGGGCTTCCAAAATTATCGAAAGGAGCAACGTTAAATTCGATCCTCTTCGAATTCCTATTCTGAAGTTAGCTGACGGTCTTCCGTTGCAAAGCTTAACGATATCAAAAGATATCGACAGTATGAAAAAAAAAATATATCGACATGTCGAAATGCCTATTTGGCATTACCTAGGCTGGGATTAGTCCATGAAATAGGAACACAGCTTCCCTTTTCATAGTTATAGGTATACAAGACTAACACCCCATTTTACAAATATGGGCAGGCAGGCAAAACACCAGCGGCGAAAGAATACCTAGCGCACCGAAAGGCATCATAGACGAATGCATTAGACTCCGCGAAAAAGTTGGACGATTGGCGAATCGGGCGGATTGAAAAGATCTATCGGAGATTGTATTTCGTTGCTATACACATTCTTTTTTTTTAAAAAAAGGTAAAAACAATAAGGAGGACTGATGTGTATAGTTACCTTTTGTGTATTGTTCTACGAATTTAGGTGAAAACCGCATGTTTTTACGCCACGTAGTTCTCAAGAAATCTGTGACACAAATTTGGCAGAAGCGTTTTATTAATATAGATGAACAAGGCACTATTTTGAATCATTATTATTTCTTTTATCAGCTCTTTACATTTTCTAACACTGGCAGTCAGTTGTGTTACCCGAGAATACTATTAGGCCCGGTAACTTTAACATTGTAAAAGCATTGTGAGTTTGTCTCCCTTTACGACTATATTGCGACCCTACAAAAATGCATGTAGTGCCAATGGTGACGTAGTATACATAATGGAGTGACGTCGTACTTGATATAAGATAGGCTTATCTCGACGTTGCCGCAAGCTAGATCATTTTGCTCCTATATCTAAAAATAGCCTGCTTAGATAAGTGTACACGTTCCATGGTAATAAGACGTCAAACTGCTATTCTTGGCAATCCTTGGATATTCTATTCGGAGACTTTAAAAGAATTTGAACAATGTCTCTAAGCCCGTGGATTATTATTTGATACACCTAGACACGATTACCTTCTCTTTTGCCGTTCTAAGATGTGACGTCACTCGTTTAGATATGTGCTGGCAATCAAAGAGGGAACACATTGTCATTTGGCAAGGATTTGTTGAAGAATCATTTAGGTTTCCTGTTTTAGACAACACTTCGCGCTCGTTAGCTCAGGTGAGCAGAGTAATAAGGACTGCTCAGACAGGAGTATCTTCGTGACACAGACATTGATGACATAATTATGGTCGTGACAGATACTTTCGCCTGTGCTTGTGCTCACATATAATAGGTATACACACATTCATTCACTCATGTACGTAAGCACGCATGCACGCGCGCACGCGCACACACACACACACACACACACACACACACATACAAGCAAACAAACAAATACACGCACATATTTACTCGCTCGCGATTGGTCAATTAGAGGCGACCAGAGTGTTAAGATCGTTAAAAGAAAGAAGGAAAGAAAAGAAGAAAGAAAGAACACACACATACACACACACACACACACACACACACACACACACACACACACACACATACACATACACACACAAACACACACATCATAAATCCACACATCACAAACCCCCACACACACACACATACACACAGAGCACAAACTCACACACGCACACACATTCTCCCACACANCACACACACACACACACACACACACACACACACACACACACACACACACACACACACACACACACACATACACATACACACACAAACACACACATCATAAATCCACACATCACAAACCCCCACACACACACACATACACACAGAGCACAAACTCACACACGCACACACATTCACCCACACACACACAAAACATGTTAATGCAAACACACATATTTATGCACACAGACACATACACACACACACTCACACACACACACACACACACACACACACACACACACACACACACACACACATACACACACACACACACACACCTAGAACAACGAAATATTGTCAAAAATAGTAGTTTCAATTTCAAGTCTCATTAACATGGAGTGTACACACACACACACACACACACACACACACACACAACACACACACACACACACACACACACACACACACACACACACACACACACACAAACATGAACACAGAGAGACACACTCTTCCGACCAGCTTAAGGGCTGTCTGCATCACAGCGAACTATGTTCGTTCCAGCACTTGCACTGACGATAAAGCATTCTAGATTCGGCAGGGCAAACGGTACGCGCCTTTTGTCATTGGGTGCTTCATCAGAGAGAAAAGTCTTTACTTTCAAAGTACATATATGTCCAATCTATTTAAATCTTTACTTTCAAAGTACATATATGTCCAATCTATTGCTTTTATTTACACTGCAATTTTGACTGAATTAATCTTGGTCCTCAGAAACTACATACAGATATCGAAGCTGTTAATTTATTTTCGGTTATCTCATCAGCATTATTAGCTAAGTCGCAATATTTTCTTTCGTAATATTTTTTGCTAGTGACGAAAACAAACGACGCGTCTACTTAAAATGATCTTTCTTGACGTATTCGTTGTGTTATAGTTAGGCGGAGACGGTCCTGACAACGAGAGAAAAATCCCTGCTGACAGACAATGACGAGACAGAGAAGGCTCATCTCAGATATTTGATAATACGCGCAATAACGATGAGATCTCTTAGCATGGTGAGAATTACCATGACCCTGAATATTGAACGCTACTGGACGTGCAATCAGCGTTGATGCACTAATGTAGATGTAGCTATACGTGTACCACTTCGGTCTGAGAAAAACGACGATGCAGACCTACACGTTTTACGTATTAATGCAGTATGCTTCTACGATACATTTCAATAGGTCAGATTTGAGGCTTTTGCAAAAATCTGTCTGGACTCAACAAAAGCAGTATTATTATACCGTCGTTCTCTGGCATAATGTCTAGCCTCGTCACTTCAATGTCATGACCCCGCATTTTCTTTGATCATGAGAGACATATTTATAAAGGTCACATATCAGAGATCAGTTATTTTGAAAGCCATGCACATGTATTGCATTTATATAGTAAAGGATAGACAACTAAAGGGGAAAAAAAGAGGATCTGATGCTAATGTAAACCACTTCTGTACATAATGAGTCAACACGAGAATGCATGACAAAATCTTTGTTTTTGTTGTTGTTGTTCTGAATGACGGGATGGCCACACAGATTGTGCTTCAATAAGATGCTTATTTGCTTTATAATAATTATGATTTAAAAGTCTTTTAAAATAAAGTATTAAGGTTTGCTGGTCCAAGGACAAACAATTCCCTTGATGTAGGTTGAAAATCATGAATGAATCAGGTGACAGATCAAAGCTCTTGATGATGTCTGAGCCAGGGAATGCACAGGAGTCCTTCAAATAAAACAGGTCAAATTACTTTGTCAACAGGGCAGGGGCGAATTCTATGAGTGCTGTCATTGTTGGGTATTGATGGCGGGAGCCGGGGGAGGGGGGGAACAGAGATGAGGTTGAAGGGACACTTTCCTATGGAAATATTGCTTTGGGGCAGGGAAGAGGAGGGGGTGCGACTTTATAATTTATTATTGAAAATCCTTACTTGGAGTAGTTTCGATGCACCCGTTTTCGACGCATTCAGGTACTGTCAAATAAATTCGTTTTCGTACCATCGTGTCTTATTGTATAAACTTTGTAAATCCAAAGATCGGAAGGAAATAATTGGTATCCACTCTTAAGCCCTAATCATTTGTGGCCATAAACGAGTTCTCTTGCTAGGTGTTTGAGTGAACTTCATGCGGGTACATTTGCCAACGATGAATAACAGGTGGGGGAGAGGNACTAAGGGGGGGGGGGGGGGGGGGGGTCAGTGAAGATAGGGGCAAAGCGGTTGGGGCACTTTGCAAAAAGGAGTACAGGTTAAGTGGACAGATTGAAATTTACCAATTTTGTACTCACCCTCTCATTTCTTTTTCATTTACAGTCCGTCCTCTATTGTTGTTCTTAATTTATTTTGATTCATTCAGTTTGCTTGTTATTGCTTTTTCTTAACTGGAATTCTCTGCCCTTCTTATTTACTCTTTTCAATTAATTCCATTGCTTGGTTCTGTCTATCTTTCACATATATATTAGTCCAGAGCTTGCGCATTAACAATGGGATCTCTTACCATCGTAAGAATTACATTACCTCTGCGTGCTAAAAGATGCATTCAGCGTCGATGCACGAATATAATTTTTATGATGATAAGAGATCCCATCGTTAATGCGCAAGTTCTTATTCATCGTAATTCACGTTCATCTCTATCTCCACTTTTCCCTGCATTGACTTCCTCCACCACAGGCTGAGACAACAAATTGTGTTGACCTTTTTCTCTGGATAATCCCCCTTGTTTGTGGGATGGTGGCTTGGAATGAGTATCGATTCTTTGTTATCGTTGCTATTCACTTCCTGGTTTTCATTCAGTGAACACAAATTTCCAGGAACACCATCCATACTTTTTATAAGAGTTGATTTAGCTGTGGCCTTCTGTCACGTTGAATACTTAAACCAGGTAGTATGGTGGTAAATCTCAATCCGTTGAGCCCACAAAGCGAAAATCAAGAACTTTCAAAAAGTTTCATCATGAAAAGCTTAATTACGTTAACGCGATGAACTAAGACCTCACGCATAACGATGGGATTTCTTACCATTACAGGAGTTACAGTAACTCTACTTGTTGAATGTTGCTAAGAAAACAAGTCAGCTGCAGTGCACTCCCCTTATTCGCTGGCAATGGTAAGAAAGAGATCCCACCGTCGAATGCGCAAGCTGTCAAATAAAGGGTGAGATTTGAAGCTTTTGAAAGTCTATGTCTGGAATCAGCTAATGTAGACTGATCAAAATATAATACAACCGGATTAGAAAGTGACCCGGGATGTACACATCAGGTCACGATGCTACGAGTATGATAATACAAGGTTGAAAACGTGCGCATTAACGATGGGATCTCTTGCCAGCGGAAACATTCTATTAACTCTGCACTGTGAACGCTACTAAAGCTGTATTCAGTACATGTGTACTAATGTAATTTTTACGATGGTAAGACTGCAAGTTTTCAGTTTTTATGATTATGATAATTATTGTACTATTCAAACCATAATCAAATGAGAATTTGTGGAGCAGCATGGCCACGTGCTGCAGCGTTGGGCCTAAGTTCTAAAGGTCATGGGTTCAATTCCTGATCGCGGTTGTAATGTAAGTATTTTGGAAAAGTATGTCATTCACATTTTCCTCAGTCCACCCGTCTGTATTAGGGTTTCTGGCTATAGGCAATGATATTGTCAAAATGCCGGTGATCAGCGCCTGTGAGTGTAAGCGGCACTGTATGCTCCAAAGGGAGTTGAGAAAGTCTTAGAATGATCCGGGCTGCTAGGTTAATAAAAGAGTGAAGTAGCTTAAGTCGCCATTGGCCTGGACACGAGACTTATAACCCGCATTATCAATATTATTGTTATTCCTAATTTCATATCTGGTTTGTAACGCGAAATAAGATCATAACATCAGGAAATGGCATACCATACTCTTATGCCTACCTCTGCAATTACTCCGGTCAGCAAGGGATCCGAATTTGAGAATAAAAGCTCTCAAATAAGATATTGCCATTCCCCATGGGATTAATTCTTGTTCAGAATATCCCCGCATGATACAGAATACTCCGGCGTGGTACTATATAGATCGCCTGCTTTCCTCCATCATGCACCAAAATCACACGGTAGTTCAAATAATACAGAAATAATACACTCGTTTACCACTGGTGTGTTTTGCATTGATTTGCAGGTAGTCCTATCAATAATCTTTCATTCTCTATTGAAACTGCCCTTTTGTCTGTCCCGTCTCCTTTCATGCAAGCCGGTTCCAATATCCGGGCGGTTTTGTTGACAAAGGGAGTGCAAAGGAGACATCAGAAAATGGCTTCCTAGGGGGTATCTATTGTTGTATACAACCTGGATCTTTCATCCAAGCGGCACAGCTTGGATTTCGGCAGAGAAAAATGAAGTTTTTATTCTTTTTTTAAACGAATGAGGTTTTTTTAGGGTTAGTGATATGTGAGAATTCTTCTACGTGTATGCAGCGACATCGTTTCACATCTCGACCAGCGCTGAGCCATTTTAATCCATATCACTTCCGCCTCGGTAATTCAGATGTCGACATACCACAGCTCGTACATCATGATGGAACTATTTGGGGGGAAGATGGCCAGAGAGGAAGGAAGGGGAAACATTTGTGGGCTGTTCGAACATCAGAAGGAAAATGTATGTATATATATAATAATATAAAAAAAATAAAATATACATTTGTTTNGCTCGTACATCATGATGGAACTATTTGGGGGGAAGATGGCCAGAGAGGAAGGAAGGGGAAACATTTGTGGGCTGTTCGAACATCAGAAGGAAAATGTATGTATATATATATATACATTTGTTTTCGTTGTTTTTATGTCTACTGCATAGATGTTCACAGCATATAAACCCCAATGAAATTAGGTATTTTCAGCTCCATCACGTGACCTAGGAAATATTGCTCACACCTTGGTTTGTTTACACGCTCTGCTCATGTATGATTACTCGCCATTTATCAAAATATCCTAGCAATCCCTAGATCACGTGGTGTAACTGACCCTTCTGAAAATACCTCATTGTATCTACTCTTTACCGTTTTCTCTTTATGTCTCACCCAAAGCTGAAAACATGCGGTGACAGTGGAAGGCCTCCATCAATCGGAGAGATTTTCCAAAGGTAGCTGTGTTGTCCAGGCAGTGGCAGGGTAACTTCCGACTCTAAAGTAAATGAAATCAGAGACATTACTTCGTGAGAACACTACCTGTGAAATGCTGCCAACAAAACACCGCTCGCAAGATGTCGCCCGGCACGCGATTTAAACTCGCTAAGGATAATGGTTTGACCGATACAATGTCTCATCTATTATTAGAAACCTGTTTTTCATATTCATCATTTTAATGTACTTAAGGGGGGGTGCGCCTTCTGAAAAGGGGGTCTAGGGGTTAAAATATCGAAATTGGGCTTTTGCTAGTTTTAGACGCTTTGACCTCTTCTGCTATGAGAAAAATAACCTTTGAGGCCAGAAACATCCGTTTCATGCCCTGAAAGGGCACATCTAGATGGTCATCTTAGCCTTGTATCAACGCGCTATCAAAACTTCAAATGCGTTTTTCTCAAAATGTTGTTTTTCTCCACTTTTTTCCCTAAGGCTTTTTTATTTCTAAACCGACTGACTTCAAATTTGGAATATATCTATCCCATAGAATGTGTTTTAATGAAATGCATCCTTTTTTCTAGATTTAATTCACATTTTTGAAAAAAAGTCGATTATCTGGTGAAAAATTGAGAAAAATACACATCCGTCAACACACATATTTCAAAACTTTTTTACTGACACTGTATGATAAATAAACAAAAAACAAATGCATTTTATTATTTTTATAGAGCTATTTTATAAGTGTACAAAATTTGAAATGATCACA
>JAWQUT010000428.1:317006-329805 GCA_033807755.1 Ellobium chinense | reverse complement strand
GGGGAGTTGAAAAAAGACGGAAGAGAACTTGTTTCCTTCACCACCGTAGCTGTTCTTCCTATAGCTCTTTCTCAATATAAGAGCACCATGCTACGAGAGATGTAGGAGTGTTCTAACCCCTTACACCAAACATAATAAGCCTTGTTACGGGTGATGCCCACGGTATGATTTGATGGCTGTGGAATAAGGAATGTAATGGGGACTTTTGGGTAAGAGGAAGTGAGAAAGGTATGTGTGTCGGGGGAAGTGGGAGGGGGGNGGGGGCGAAGGAGAGAAGATGGATCAAAATTAAATGGATCAGCTCCTAATGTTGATGGTTCTTGGAATGAAATAAACTTGAACACTGCCCGGGCGTAACGATTTCTTGGAGTTCCCATTCAAGCCAAGTACTTCCAATGAGATCCTCCATCGTTGTGTGGTCACAGTCTTTTCCTTCTTCCAGGACTTCGTGGGTACTTTAATGCATTTTTGGGTACTTTAATGCATTTTTGGTATGTTAAATAAAAATTTGTCTAGGATATGGAATCCCAGAACTTAAAGTCATTATGTAAGCTCTGAATTTTATTCATAGCAACACAGTGATATTAGTGGTTTTGGTTTGCATGAACAAATACACGAATAAACAAGCTGCGTTATTCTACGATCTTCAGAGGCATGCATGGATGCCTACGCTTCCCAGATCTTCATTGTGAAGATGAGCTGAGGATTATTCCTAGTTACGAAAAGAACCCAAACTTTTCATCTAGGTGTAATAGTCTAGTGCATCATGGAAACTTCCTTCGATGCATTCTGGAGAACTTTTATGCATCACATTTTATAGAGTAACATAAAAGATATGAATGACTTAATGCCCCTTGAACACCCCCAACGCTAGCCGATAACGAATGCCTTGAAGGGTTGATGATAATGATAATAATGTTTTTGATGTATCCACGCAAAGCCCACACACGCGACTCCACAAAATTATTACCTGGACAGGTCAGGTCAGTAAATAACTTTCCTAACTCTTGAAGGTGAAGGGGTGCGCGATACAGTGCCACTGCCATTTACAAGTGCTGATAATCAGCATTCAGATAAAATTCTATGTCTCACTGTTATAGACTAAGCAGGTGCCCATTTTACAATCGGATGGAGTGATGAAACTATGAATGACTTACTTTTCCTTAGTATTTAAAGAAGACCACTGCGTGACTCGAACCCATTAGTCCAAAGCCATAGCCACGCTGCTGTACTTAGATTGAAATTTATTTTATTTCTAGAGTTCTGGGTCCCTAACCTTGACGCCGTAANGGGCTGGGGGACAAGAAAGCAGCTTCGGCCCTGAAAGAGACTCCTTTTCTGCCGCCAACCGCTAGATCTATAATTGTCCTTCAGATTGATAGTACGATAAATGATTAGAATAGAGAGTAGAGAAAAAAAATACACAAGGAAGAAAGTGTCGGCCAGTTAATTAGTAGATGAGATTCTAGCCTTTAGGCTTCCTTTTTTTTTTGTTTCATTTGTGTTTAACAACTTGTGAGATTTTAGAGATTTTTTTTTTTTTTTTGGTCTTCTCTAACCTATCGATCTCGTGAGACCTATTTTTGGCGTTTTGTAAATACTGGGCATTACTAAGAAACTTGTAGGCTTTGCTATGATATTTTGTAGGCTTTGCTATGATATTTTAATGAAGGAGACGCCAAAGGTCAGAGAGAGATACTATAGGAACTCTCTGCGAGGTGTAAAGAGGGATAGACAGACGGCTGACGTGACATAGATGAGAGATAATTAGACAATGACAGGCATACAGACAAACGGATGGAGAATCAGACAGCCAGATAGACAGGCAGGGAGAAATTGACAGAGATAGGCAGACACAAAGACAGACAAAAAGAGGAAGACAGGTTGACAGACAATGGGTCACAGCTAGAGACAGGCAGACACAGAAGCAAACAAGGGCAGACAGAGAAAGACAAGCAGACACAGAGGCAAACAGAGTCAGTCAGACAAATGCAGGCAGACAGAAAATATACAGGAATAGAGGAACAGACAAATAGACAGACACAAAAAAAAAGACAGGGCATGGAGCCAAATTAAACCAAACGGTAAAAGTGGCAGGCAGGCAAAAGCAGGCACACACACAGCGATAGGCAGAGGAACAGAGGTAAATAAGCAAGCAGGCAAAAAGACACAGACAGGAAGACATAAATACAGACAGATACTGATGTAGTCTGCTACCGGAAACTTCGAGACTTGCGAACATCAGAATAATGGGGGATGTGTTTAGTGATTAGCGGAGAAAACAACAGAAAATAACTACCTTTGTCTTCTTGAACAAAGATTCTGCATTGCCTTAGCAGGCTTTGTTTTTTTATCAGTTGCCTCATATAACCAGTTGAAATGTGATCTAGAACTTCGTTATCTCTCATTATCTTCGCCCAGACAGCCATTTCTTAGGACGTCGCTATCTCCCTTAAAAGAACCATGACGAAGATGGGCCTTGATTTTTTTTCCCTTCTGTCACGTTTAACGAGTGACCTGCCACCTTCTGGCGGCACGTTGATATGTCGGAATCTCGCCAACAAGAATTCCAGTGGACCACACCATACGGGAGGCAGCGTGGCCATGTGGTTTGTGAATCGTACTCAGAAACTGAAGACTGTCAAGTCTTAAGGTTTGTGAGTTCGACTCTCTGGCCGAGCGGTTTACGTTGGGTTGTCCTTGGGAAAGACACTTCACTACCTTTTCCCCTACGCGGCTTAGGTGTAAATAAATATCTGGCTTTAGAACTGGGGAAATCAGCCGCTGCACTGCGGAAGATCAGCAATGGCTCTGTGTTTCATGTATTTATATGTATGATATGTACCGTTCCTCGTGTTTATTTTATGACTGACATGTATAACATTGTATGGCATTGTAATCTAGTTTCCCCGTGGTGTCAATGAAAGTCCTTTTTCCATGTTCCTGTTATTATAATTTCGGGTCTGTGTCTGGCAGCTAACCATAGTGTCAAAATGTTAGTTGACCACACCATAGTGTCAAAATGTTAGTTGACCACACCATTAGCACTTGTGAACCGTATGGGCACTGTGTGCTCCTTGATGAACTGAGGTCTTTCAGTGACTTGGCCTGCTGAAATAATTTATACATACATAAAATTCGAACTTTTATATAAGAATTTCTCTCAAAACCTAGCTCTCTGATATTCAGAAACATCTCCGTAAACATACAGAAACCTTTTGGATTGAAGATCTCTGGGGACTTTTTTTAATGATGATATATCGTATTCCAGCAGCTGAGCGCAGTGTGGTTTGCGATTTGAAAAACGTGGCTTCTAAATAGAAAAGAAGAACAGCATTTTTTCTTCTCATCTAAATGTGTCCCCCCCAAAAAAAACAAAGCATTCCTGGTGGGTCCATTGAATGCTGGAAAGAAGGTGCAGAACATCATGGTGCATAACTTTCAGTTCCATCACTCTCTTTTAGTAGTGTGCTACCAGCTGACAACGCCCTGCATTCCATTTTCACGGTAATTTGCAGATCTTTGGAACTTATTTATTTTGTGGGTTGTTGTTTTTTTCTTTCGGCCCTATTAACATTTTGTGTTATTCTACAAATACCACCGTGATTTCGGGATTTTTTTTTTCATGGAGATTAAAGTACTTCTTTTGCCCGATCTTTTAACGGCAAGAAAAAAGGGGGTCAAAGCCCAAAATTTTTCACAAATCTCTTTCGGAAAAAAAACACCACCTCGAATTCTGATTTGGTCCCCAAGTTTTCATTTGGCTGGTTTTGACCGCGTGCTAATACATAGGCCTACACACTTTATTTTTTATAGACTGAGGCTTCCTTCGCGAAGGAACAGGTGTAGCTTCCCATTTTGTCAAAATGTAGGAACCAAACAAAAGTAGCCAAGGTCTTCGGGTGCATGGCGGCGCAAAACCAGTGCACCCCATTCACGACCCTAACGTTCACGAATTATGAATGTCAACTCTTTATTCCGTTCTAGGCCTACGCGTGGCTCGGTTTACGACGCTAACGTTCACGAATTATGAATGTCAACTCTTTATTCCGTTCAAGGCCTACGCGTGGCTCGGTTTACGACGCTAACGTTCACGAATTATGAATGTCAACTCTTTATTCCATTCTAGGCCTACGCCTGGCTCGGTTTTCGGGCACTGTACTTCAAAACCAGTGCAACCCTGTCACGACCCTGATATTCATGAATTATGAATGTCAGCTCTTTATTCCGTTCTAGGCCTACGCCTGGCTCGGTTTTCTGATAGTGTACTTTTCCATGATCGTTCTTTTTATAGAATTATGGCTTTTTATGACACCAGATATTTTTATTCTAACTCTGTTCAGCAGCCAAATTCTGTTCAGCAGCCAAATTCTGTTCAGCGGCCAGTTTTCTTTCAGTGAGAACAGGCCCATCGGTAATCAAAATATCGGTGCTCAGTTTTAGTGTCACTGGGGCCCAAGCCAAAGACATGTTCAAAATACAATTAGCCCACTTTCATGAAAATGAATATTCTGAATTAAGTTAGACAGGACGTGTCACATAACTGCTGTTATTGTCATTTTTGTAGTAGTAATAGTAGTAGTAGTAGTAGTAGTAGTAGTAGCTGTTGTTGTTGTTGTTGTTGTTGTTGTTGTTGTTGTTGATTTCTCCTTCATTTCACCGGTGATGGCGGTTGTGTTGGTGTCAAATCCAGGCAGTCGTCATTGCAAAAGTGATATGTCCAAACTTGTCCACCTTCCATTCTGAACATCTTCTCAGGGTTTATTGACTTTACTAGTTCTTTGTTGATTTATTACGAGCAAATAGTATTTTTTTTTTTTACACGCGAAACAACAATATTATTTTACTTACACGCGGAGTAACTTCATGGTTTGAGCCATGCACTGAAAAATAATTATGTGGGAAGTGGTCTATGCCATTATAAATATTATCGCGGAGAGGAGATCTAAAGGGCTGTCCCTTGTTGATAGTAGCTACTTTCAATACTTACCCACAACTTAAGTAGTCACTTTCAAAAGTTGACCTGATCAGCAATACATACTCTCTCTCTCTCTCTCTCTCTCTCTCTCTCTCTCTCTCTGTGTGTGTGTCTGTGTGTCTGTGTGTGTCTGTGTGTGTATGTATGTATGTATGTATATATGTATGTGTGTGTGTGTGTGTGTGTGTGTGTGTGTGTGTGTGTGTGTGTGTGTGTTCGTTCGTGTGATATTCGCTCCATAACAGCGACTGAACAGCAACGACAAAACCATTACTGTGAGAGAACCAGAGCAACAAATAGACCACTGCCGCCAACACCATCAACGACAAAACAAAGGGCAAACACTGTGCGACTTCCATTAGCAGCTCAAGTTACAACAACATCGACTGCAGACAAACGCCGGCAGCAGTATCTCCAAGCCCCATAACAGTATCTCCTCGTTCATTAGTTCATTTCCGATGTCTGGCTGAACACATTGTCTCTGAGATTCCGAGCCAGATCAAGTTGAATACGCTTTTAACGATGAAACTGGACGACTTTATTATGCCAGTAGGTTGCACTGACGTCAACAACCCTCTTTCATCTGTCCCATTTCCGCATGCTAAGACTGCCTAACACCTTTAGTACGTAGTTGTTTATGTTGTTGTTTACAGTTAGATGTTGTTTTAAAATCGGCGCTCCCACACTTGCTAAGCTGCTCTATGGTCCATGGGCTTAATATTCCTGTTTTTGGGTGAGTTAGTACTCATCTGTGATCCCTTCCAGTTCTTGCGTTCAAGCATTGACTCTGATATATCATAGCCATAACTGTGATACAGATTAATCAACCTTAACCCTCCCACCCACACCCTTTTAACACTGTAAAAATTATTCTGTGCTTGCTGGTTTACATAATAGGGAAAAGGAGCTCCCTCATGGTCCATCGACTGACTGTATGTGTTCTGTGTTGATTTACTATACTTCCAAGACCCCTCCAGTTTCGGGATTTTAAGTCTTGTCTCTGGTTTATAGTATAGCCATAACGATGCTGAAAATCAATCACTCAACGAAAGCCTTCCCTCTTCTCTCCTTTTACATTTTCAGTTGTATTCTACCCCTGCTGGCCTACATTGTGGCAAAATAAGTCCATCAGAGGTACCGTATCCTAAGTTCTGTTCAATACCCAAGGCTCGATGCCCGCCGATGGCCCAATTTTGGGGCTCAAGCATTGCCTCTTCTCCTTTCACAGTATCAGTAATATTCTACTCCTACTATCCTACATTATAATAACAATAATAAGATTGTCTCGTACCCAGGCCAATGCCCTCTCACGCGACGCCACATTATTAACTACCCCAGCAAGCAACTACCTGGGGAGCAAACAGTGCCGTTGCCATTTATAGGCGCTGATCACTAGCATTCTGACAATATCTTTCACTGGTTATAGTCAGGTGTCCATTTTACAGACGATTGGACTGAGGAAAATTGGGATGAAATACTTTCCCAAAGTACTTACAACATGACTGTGGTCGGGAATCGAAGCCACGACCTTTAGATCTTGAGTCCAACGCCGCAGCTATTCGGCCATGCTGCTACTTCACATCATGGCAGAATAAGTTAACTCTCGTAGCGCGATAGTGCTCGGGTCCAGCTCCTGCTGGCTGCGTAGCTAATGTTACGTGTTGTCTGCCGGCCGATCAGGTGACACTGGGGTGCAAAATTCTACCGCCGCGCTAAGAAGTCGGCAAGGAGATGAGTGTATATTCTATTGCCGCCTTCAAAAGAAGCGAGGGGACGGTAGAATAAATTCTATTACAGCATCACAAGAGTTAACTAGGTACCGATCTATATTAGGTACCTTGCATTCTCTCTGATGCTCAGGACTCACTGCCTGTAGAATACCCAGTACCGTCTCGTGCGTTGTGTGGACACACCAGGAGTAGCTGCACATTCGTTACACTGCAAATGCGCGTTGCACTGCATCGACCATAGAAAACACTAATGAATTCATTGAATTCGGGATATCTTCGTCTTGTGTATATATATATATGATGTATCATGATTATGTACCACATCACCTCGCAGTAGAGTGTGTAAGCACACAAAGAAAAAAAAAACATACACACATTCAAAACATAGCGACCCGAGTGTTTCCGAATAACGCCGATATAAACTTCGGGTGATTCTGGGGTATGTCTTTGGTTAATGCGCACCAGTTACAATAAGGATGGGTGCACACCTATTAGAGATTTAATAGATATGTGACGTCTTTCGGGACACGGGAAAAGATAATTCAGCAACATGGCGGCAACCATTTCCGGTTTAAAATTTGTTAGTGAAACGGCTTATCAATGGCGTTGTGTCGGAAGAAGATGTGACAAGAATCAACGGTAGTATGTATGCCAATGAATGAGGCAAAGATGTAAGTATAGCAAACACCACTTGCAAGTCGATGCATTATTTCCTCTTTCGCATTAGTTGCAGCCATCTTGGCTTGCCTAAAGAATGATACTTTACTTAAAGATAAGTTGCATCGTCCTACAGACCATGTTAAATCATACGGTACCCTGTTATTCCAATAAAACAGTTTTTCAAGTATCTGTCAACATGATATAATGCTTCTGCTGGCCCCAGACAACCTACAGATTACTTTCTGCAAAGTCCGAATTCTTACACCCACTGCGCGCGTGGCAGCAAAGCTTACGTCAAATACGTTCTACCCGCACGGGGAAGATTACTAGCCCGTGCTCTGTGGACGGGTGATAACACATCTTTACAATATTTTCATTCCACTGTAAACGGCAGCTGTGTCAAACAAAATCATGCTGAGGCAATAAAAATGCAGAATACCTAACCCGGCTTACAGGGTTAAACTTCATTTTTGGATGACCAAAACCTTAATTGAAAGCTAAATAATAAATTGTGAGATCGGGGTATCTGTAGTTGCTGGAACTTCAGTGACGTCACTCTTTTGCCACAAGCCGCTGCTGCTCGGGGGAAGGGGAATAACTCTAAACACAAGGGCAAATCCTGGTCACTCCAGCTCTTTTTACGGTGTCAAATTACACACATGTGCGGTAACAGAACGATGCTCTTTCTTCGCCAAATTGTCTCGTTATGCGCCATAGATAGTTTTCAGAGAGAAACAGAACTGGAAAACAAAAACAAAAAAAAATTATCTTAGGCGTGCGTGTCCACGTTTCAGAAGGGTTGTGGATTGCTCTTTCGTCAAATTGCGCGGACCGAATAAACGCTGCCCAGGTCGTATTACTGCTCTGTGGATATAACATTACCTGAATGATACAAGTCCTTATTGGCGTAAGCAACATTGGGCATGTCTCCAGAAAACATCATAAACAGTTCTGCCTGGATTGTTAATGCCAAACAGTTTTAGCCAAAATAAGCTGATTAAGCTATTGCACCACTGTCAAGCATTTAATTGTGTAAAAGTATTCCATTACTCTTTTAGGAAAATGCGAATACATATTATATCATTGGGAAGACACTCTAAACCCACCTTCCTTCAAAATCGATCAGTTCTTTTTCAGTTTCTCTCGCTCTTCGTATTGTCACATAATATATTATGTAATTAGTGTTTAGGAAGTAAAGGGCATTCTAACATGTTTGGATCAGATATTCAAGTAGGCTGAACCATTATAGTTCGTCTAGACAACCAGATATTTGTAGACATGATCTACTTCTTCAATTACCCTCTAGACGGTCACGTGGCTCTGTCTCTGTCTGTCTGTGGTTTGTCCACCTCAGCATTTATCCTGTGACTATTTGCCCCTAGCCAACTTGGAAATGCTTCTAAAATTCTCCTTCCTTGTCTCCTTTGCTTTGTTTACCCCTTAGTTTTCCACTTCTACCCAAAAGCTTTTTTTTTTGTTTCTCATTTTGAATTTTGCTAGTCTTTTCCTCACTCAGAATGCTTATGTGGTCTTTTGTCATAAAATGGCAGAATGAGAAAAAGACAAGTCATAGTGCATATGTGCCTTTTTTGTCCAAAGGCATCAGCACTGTTATAACGTTGTTTTTGGTTTTTTTTCTTCCTTTCACAGTGAGTTTCTTTCATGGCCAGTGCATTTGCTGTCTTTTAGTCTGTGATATTTTGAGCATTCTTCTAACATGTTAATATTTGGATCCGAAATTCGGATGTGATTTCCACCTCTATTCTCCACTGTATCTCTTCTTTTTTTAAATCATAGAATAGACGCAATGTCATACTGACCGAGTTTTATCATAGACCACGTTATACAAAGGTGTTTCTTACGGATTGAAAGAACTGGGTCTCCAAGATGTTGCTAGTTTGTGTCCATGGTCATTATGTAGTAATTGGCCTGCATTTCTTCTTGATTGAAACCAGGCATGATTGTGAGTTTCCATATTGTTGTATAACCCAAAATGAGCCAACCATTATCATGGAGATACACTATAATAATTCAGGAGATCATTCGGTCTCATTACGAGTAGTGTAATACTAATGGTGCGGTGGTTTCAATCAGATACGAGTCACGATCTGGAAATCCCTCTGTTAACATGGTAGAATGCCTATCTCAGATGAAAAAATAAAAAGTAAGGCATTTGTATCTAGTGGGTTCATTCCATGGAATTATCCAATCAGTTATCAGAATACAAAGTTTTATTCTGTGAACTGTTGGCAGACTTTCATTTTATTGGATATCTGAATCATGTAGCAACAAGACCTTTTTGAAAATGCGTTGGCATCACTTTAGCGAGACAGGCTGTTTAAGTAACTGAGAGGACAATCGCTGTGGAATGGCCCAGTGTCTTTACGGGACTTTCCTCTTGTGCCTGATTACTGTTATTGGTGAATTTGATAAATACCTCAAGGTCAGAAGATGGTAAACAATTTATGAGTTAGGCATTTTGTCCAACGATGATGAGAGAGAAAGAGAGAGGGGAAGGTAGAAAAAGACAGATAGAGAGAGAGAAAAAGATAATAAATCACAGCAAGAGATGAATTTCGTGTTGGACTACACCATGACCACAAAGAGGGGTGGGCAGGATGTTTGGGTCACAAGAGTCCATGTGTGACATAGAGATATTTTTATTTTTTATTTTACAGCAAAGTTCTGAAACCGTAAGTTGTTTACGATACCACATATCCACACAATAATAGGATTGAATGTATTAGGGACTTTGAAACACGGTGCATTTGATGATCTGGATCTCGTGTCGATATCTTCCTAAATACATGAGATCAAGTAGACTATACTTATTATTAAAAACCGTTCGCCCAAAGGATCGGACCGATGCATGACAATTTTTTTTGTTGTTGTTTTTGGTCATTCCTGAAACATTAAGAAAAGTGGATATACGGTCTTTTGATATAAAACTGCAGAAGAGGATCAGAATACATAGGTATACTGTATCTCGAATATTACTCTGAGCCTGCGATATCTGAACAGTGTACCAGCAGTGACACACAGTGAATACCACCATTTATGCTTCATATCTATAGTATTTGCTTTGCGTTAAATGTCCTCTCCAATATGTTCCCGAAAATATACCCCCTCCCCCTTCCCCTCCTTTCCCGAAGAAAAAAAAAAAACGGGAGTGGGCAGATCTTAATTCTTTCTCAATGAGTTAGGCGGATAGAAGAATGTAGAAGAGAAGAGAAATATAAGCCGATGAAACGAAGGATGCTCATGAATTACAGAAAGAATAAATGGAAAAGAAATTTTAAAAAAAACCAAAACGTGTATTGTACGAGGGAATAGGCCTCGTTAACTTAACGATAAAATCTACAATTGTTACTCTGACAGGCAGCTTAGCTGTTGTTTGCTAACATTTTGACTCTATTTGTTTTATTGGCTGAACTGCACTGAAGTACTTTACACAGATTATTATCATCGGTCTGCAAAGGATGAGCCTTGTCCTTTCTTTACATTTCTTGAAATCGTTCGTGTCCGTGATCCAGATCGTACAATTATCTTTGAGCCATGTAGAATGCAACATTAAAGTTCAACGCGAGTGGAATGTGACTTCCATTTCTCAGATGTGCTTAAAGATATTTGAGAGCTTGTGCATTAACGATAGGATCTCGTATGTTCGTAAGAATTATAATTAGTAGTGCGTCGGCGTTCAACATACAGAGTTAATGGAATTATTATGACAATGAGAGATTCCACCGTTAATACGCAAACTCTCAAATGTGACATGGTCAACGACCTGTCATTGCTACGCCTGCATATATGCTGAGGCACAAGATTTCAACCATATTCTGATGACAATAAAGTAATCTACTTAAAGTTACAAGACGCACGTGGTCAGCTAACTTAAAAGTTTGGCTCGTTCAAAAATCGTTTTATCCGAATTTTCTCTTTTTTTTTCCCCTTTTAAACGTTGCTTGTTCGGCTATTAATGACAATAATTAAAATAGAAATGGAATGTGTAATACTACAGTTAGATCCCATTGTGGCTTGTCTATTATTCATTCTTATGTGGCACTCCGAGAAAAACAATCGCCATATGAAAGCATTAAAAATTCATTCTCAAACGGGGTCTAAAGTGCTGATCCTTCATTTCACTTACAATATCATCTATACGCTTAGGAAGTTTCAGTAAGCCTTCAATGAGGTATCTGGGACTTTTAGCTTCTAGTGTGGTCTGTCCTGTATCCTCATTCACTGGTACTCTGTGACGTCACCTAAGGCGATTCCCTTGTTTGTCTAAGCATAATCTGCCAATTCCAAATGCATTCAATTCATGCCTACGCCTCTGTGATAACCAAAAACGTATAGCTTGCCACAGATATAGGGTAGAGGTAACGGAATCTTTTACTATGTACGTTCAGTCTACCCATTCCCAAAGTATCTAAATCGTTCCTGCACCCATATGGTCTATGGTGACGTGAACGTCACATAATATGCACAGTGTCCAGAAATGGCTGATCAGCCCTCTACGCACACGAAGGGTCCTTTCACACACTTTATAAGTATGTGTGGTCTAGGATATATCATCATGCCATCATGCCAACCAGTGAGAGACCATCAACATCATCATCATCATCATCATCATCATCATCATCATCATCATCAGTGTAAAATAAGCGAACATTTTAAAACACTAATTCAGTCCCTCAATTTTAATGAAAATTTAATAAATGCTAACGGGTAAAACAATCAACACGTTTCGGCAAAAGCCTTCTTCAGTAAATATAAAATGAATCATCATCATCATCATTATCATCATCTTTGTAAAATAAATGAACATTTTAAACACTAATCCGATATTATTAACTTTTAAGTAAACTATATACGGGCTAAATTGTAAAATAGTCAAAATGTATCGGCAAAAGCCTTCTTGAGTAGAAATAAATGAGTGAATGAAATCGTAGTGAAAGCATCATGTAAAGGAAAGGTGAAACGTTAAAAAAAAAAGATTATAGGTAGGTGAACCATCATCAACATCATCATCGTCATCAACATTATCATCACATTTGTAGTAAACAATAATGTTGAATACAATTCGTTACGCCAACAGGGATAATACCTTCTCCATGATCTTGGGACGGTTTATGATTCATTTATCCACCCATATGGGTAGAAAATAAGGATAGCAACTATCGAACAAAGAGAAGAAATTGCTTTATTCGCAAAGTACCGAATGAAGTCTTCTGCCCCCTGTGTCTGGGTTAATCCACGTGCTCAGAGAACAAAGCAAAACGTAAGAAACACACACAAAAAATTCAATTTCCGGCCACAGGGTGGTCCTACCGTTAGCCTGGCTTTCGAGTCCCGTCCCAGCCAATCAACGACCCGTTAACGTACTGGTTTTTAGAATGGGGCCAATGCGTGATGTCTCTCTAAACCCCAC
>JAWQUT010000428.1:291425-313252 GCA_033807755.1 Ellobium chinense | reverse complement strand
TTGAACTTTTAATAAAAGATTTGGGGACCGGGATTATTCTCGTTTCATCATGCTTGAACGATGCCAGTGATTGGCTGGGTATTTGAAAATCGTTCGTCTCTTCCCTCCTTCTCTTTCTCTCTCCTTTCTCCTCACCTTGTCTTTCTATCTATCTCCCTCTTTTCCTCGTGTGTTCCATAATATGCTTAACAAATAATTGTTGCGACGCTATATCTGTCCTCTTGTCTATTTGCCTGTCTGCCCGTTTGTTTGAATGCCCGTCTGCTATTTTATCTGTCTCTCGATTTGTTTGTCATTTCCTTTGTATTTCAGTCTGTCAGTTTGCCGTGCTGTCTGTCCGTCACAGTTCCATCTGTCTGTCTAGATCCAGACCTTATCTTTCATGTCTGTCAACTTTTCTTTCTTGTTTCCCTTTAACCCCTTCTCGAAGATCATCATGTCTAGGAGCTGAACAAAAAGGAAATCACTTAAAGTATTCCTGGAAAAGCTTACTCACATCTTCATTCCTCTGTCAAAAATGCCGAGAGATCAACACCATATGCTATCCCTTTCTTTTTTCGTCCTATTTTTTTCCGTATCAAAAAGGCGTCCAAATTTTGTTCCTTGTTCTTCTTGTCCTCCAAATATTTAGTTATTTATTGTTCCTTAGGTTTAGGTGGCTCTATGCGAGACAAAATAATATAGTGCACATACTGTATATGGGGACCCAGAAATAATGAAGTAGATCTCGATGTTGCCCATCTACCCCAAAGAGAATTTCGGGAAGAAAAGGTTCAAAACAGTTTGTTTTATCTCCTCTGAAAATCTTCTGTTGATTCGCTGTCTGCAGTAGCGATTTTGTATTCTGCGCTATTTACAGCACCGAAATAGACATCCATAAGCTCAATAATATAAAATAGAGAAGAAAAAAAGGACATAATTCTTACGAAACATCAAGGTCAGACCTCTCTGGAAGTCCAACCCACAAACTATACAGTCTTCAGTTTATGAGAACCACTCAAACCAAGCGGCACGACCACGCTGCATCCAATTAGAGCCAATCAATGAATTCTGATTGACTGTTGCCATCTGAGACCTCGCTTCCCATTGGTTGACAGGAATAGCTTACTTTGCGGTGTATTTATGTATTTCATTTCATTTATTGGCTGCATGTGGGTATTAATATAATCAGATGTTGCCACAGAGCCAGTTCGTTATCTTCTTAATAAGGTCCTGTGGGCCATAATAGGCCATTTTAATCTAGCAGAGCTGGCCACAGCTCGACAGAATGTTTTATTCTTTTGGTAAAGTGACAAAGAAACAGCTGCATTATTATCCCGTGAGCAAGCAATCAGTGTCATTTTTGGGATTGCTGGTAATTATTGTGGACTCTGATATGTACAAAAAATAGGTCAAAATAAGGCTCAATTTTTTTTTTCTTAAATAATGATTATTATTTCTTAAATCCAAGTTATGGATATAATTTCATCGCTTCATGTATGTACATCTATTAAGCGAAAACAACAACAACAACAACAACAACAACAACAACAACAACAACAACAACAACAACAACAACAACAACAACAAGGTGATCTAGCAGCACTCTGGCCTGAGTAGTTGTCTGAAGTGACAGTAGGTCGCCACAAGCAATAAAAAAAAAAAGAAGTAAATAATGGCGATTAAAGAACAGTTTTATACTGTATAATCCTTTCAATACGCCTGTCAGAAACTCACATTGTCTACAGTTATTGACCAACAGAAATGATTTTACTCTCAATGTCTGTGATAAACAAAAAACTGATACTAAATTGCTCTATTCATCTTCAAAATCTATTACACACACATATACATATAGTCTATATAATTTTCTAGTTCAGCGATGAAATGCTTCCTTTTGACTGGCTCTCACAGAAATATGATCGGCCATTATTTTTTGTTTGTTTGGATGTGAAAGCTTCTCGAGTCCCTACTCTCTTTGCGAGGACGCAGCAATATTAGCAGCATGTTTGTCATTCTATGAGAACTGGCGATATCTTATCAATCGACGGGATGTGAAAAACCTCTTAGATTTCCGCTTTGTTGCGGAAGAGGAGGTCTTTGAAGATTGAAATTTGCTTGTCACTCCTTTAAAAAATCAGTCATGTTTCTTCATTTTGAAGTGAAAACCTTCCTGTGTCCCGATCCTTGAATGCTTGCAGGAGGTTGGTGATACTGGACGATTTGCTCTGCGCTGTTGAAGGATGGGGGATGTTTGTCATCACTTTGATATGAAAGCATTCTAATGATCTTAAGACCTCTGTTTTGAACTTCTGTCCATTAACGATGGGTGTCTTACCATCGTAAGAATTATGTTAATTCAACATGTTGATTGCTACTAAACATGCATTCAGCACCGATGCATTAATGTGCTTTTTACCATGGTAAGCGATCCCATCGTTAATGCGCAAGCTCTCATTTGTGTCAGTGCGTTGTGCCGTGTCAGAGCACAATTGGAGTGTCATAACGGGAGGAATCACTCCTCTTACCTGGCAAGGCTCCTTGCTGTAGGAGACCTTAACCCCTTAACAACGAAAGATCATAAAGCCTTCACAACGCAAGATGTATATAATATAGTACGTTCTAATTCTTCGCTCTAAAGAGCGCTTAGACGCATTTGTACGTCCCGGAAGTAGCAATCCTGTATCGCATCCGAGGCACCCTTACTTCTGTGTGTGTGTGTGTGTGTGTGTGTGTGTGTGTGTGTGTGTGTGTGTGTGTGTGTGTGTGAGAGAGAGAGAGAGAGAGAGAGAGAGAGAGAGAGAGAGAGAGAAGATGGGTGGATGGATGTTCCTGTGTCATTGTGTGTATGTAAGTATATGTGTACGTGTATAAGAAAGGTTTTATTGTAATAAAGTAATTACTGAAATCAAGTGAAAATAGATCAAAGCGGTTGAGGGCTGAGTGTAGCAGAGTATGTAGTGTTTTGATTTCTATTAGGTATTCTTTATGACTGATAGAAATGTACAGTATTAGCCTGAAATGGCGGAAAAAGGGTCTACAAATAAATCAGTCTTTAATCTTGTATACAACATCAACATTATTTCTGTGCTCTTTAAATAGGGGCTTCAGTATAAAAGCATTCATATGTATTGAAGGAAAAATTCCCTCAGATGAAGTTATGGCAATGTGCTCTACGTTGTTGCAATGACATTACATACGCACATACTACAGAATATCGAAAGAGGAGGCTGAACCATTATTTCCCGCTCAAAACACAAGAGACTTTATAAACTCAGATCCAATGATGTGACCTTCCAGAAATATAAATATTCATATAACATAGTAATGATAAACACATCGTGAATTCCAAGTACACCCCAAGGCACGTTAAAAAAACATAAACAATCCACGCCTTCCTCCAACCACCAGATCCCCTTGTCTGGTTAGCCTCCATTTATTCTACGCCCACTTATTCTTATCTCCTTCTCTTTCCGAATTCAAAGGCGTAGTACAAGGTGGAAACTGGGCCTATGTCAACAGAAGTACGGAGAAAGCAAACAAGTGAGAGTGTGCGCATTAACTATGGGACCTCTTACGAACGTAAGAATTATTATTAGCTCTGCATGTTGAACGCTACCAATGATGTATTCAGCATCAGTGCACTTATGTAATTCTTACAATGGTAAGAGATCTTACAAGCTCTCAGTTAGTATGATCCATGGTGACACAAAGGTCGTATTTCGCAAATTACATTATACAGTGTACATCACATTTTGTTCAGGCTTTTAGGCTGGCCTTCGTGACAATCGAGAACTAGCGCATTAACGAATGGGATCTCTTACTGTCGTGCATAGGTGTTTAATGCACGCTTAGTAGCACTCTTAGTAACATACCGAGTTAATTCAATTCTTACTATGGTAAGAGATCCCATCGTTAATGCGCACGTTTTCGAACTACAGGAATTCATAAATAATACCGGCTCAAAAATTCAGGAGCATTACAGTGTTATGTAGACAATGTTATGTAGAATACTCTTCTTGATGCTGCTTATAGCGTTCTTCATTTTTATCGGCTGCCAGAATTTGACCTTACTGTGCAGTCATGTATAATTGTGTTCACAACAGGTAGGGTTGAGGAAGAAAGTTTTTGAGTAACAAATTAATATGTAGGTGTCTAATTAGACATTAACCTGAGTACAACCTTACGGCGAGGCTGTCAGTGCCGACGCTGAGGTCACAGGTTCGAGTCTCAACGAATTCTCATTCATTCATTCATTCATTCATTCATTCATTCATTCATTCATTCATTCATTCTTCTCTCTGTAATTTACTCTGACCCACTTTCTCTCCTTCCTATTCATTCATTCATTCATTCATTCATTCATTCATTCATTCATTCAGTTATTCATTCATTCATTCATTCATTCATTCTCTCTGCATTGTACTCCTGCGCACTTTCACCCCCTCTCTGCACTGTGTGAGCAACAGTCTATTTATGCCTGCTCACTCCTTGCTTCCATGCTCAAAGCACGGTCGATTGTACATCATCAAGTGATGTATTTTGCCCCGTCCCATTGAATTAAAGTGTAAATAAAGACAAACATCAGTTTTGTTTGAACACTGCGGCAATATTTGTAACGCTCTCCTCTAAGCTGGCCAAAACAAACAAACAAGATGTGTTACTCAGGCCCATCCCTCTGTCAGCTGTGGTTGTGTTATGAATCGAAGTTCGTGATGAGAGCCAACAGCCCGGCGGGCCATGAAATTCAATCCTTCAATTAAATTCAATCGGTGACGTCATCATACTGGCGTCACACGTGACCCGTTCGTTCGTTATTGCTAAAGGTTGTACACTGTACCGGCAGTTACTTATGGCTAACGCGTCATGCAAATTTTTATTTTGCTCTGTTCTTTGAATTTTTGAGTACTAGGGAGATGGTTGAACCGTTGGTTTGTTTTTTTTTCTTTCGTTTTAAAAGTCAGTAAGTGTATTTTCGCTGACCGAAAAGGTTTTAACAGCTGGTGGTGCATTTAGTGGTCTTTTTTGTTTTTGTTTATTAATTCAGAACAATTTCCGCTTGAAATCTGAAGTTCTCTAAAGTTGAGACATTATTAAGGAAATAATATTACGTCTACAACGTGAAGAGCAATTACCCATAATAACCTTTGCTGTGTCCTTTAATTCGAAAGCCTTTAGTGTCGTGCATCTAATGTCCTTCGTCAGGGGGAGTTACATTAAGGTTTTTGAAAGTCTCCACACAGACTACAGTTCTAAGGGATAATGAATACCACCAAAAATCAACCAACTATATATAATAAACGTCCTGAGAACTGCACGCCACTCTCTTTTTTTTTTTTTAAACTTCGGTGTCTCTTATTCAGTTTAGATTACTCTTGGCGCCTGATGAAGAAAGATTAGACTTTCGAAAAGTTGCATTAAAGTTTAGTATCGTTTTACTTTTGCCGTTTTTATGTGCAGTTTGGAGGAATTTTTAGATATTTTGCTATTTGAATTACACCTTTTCTTCTTTTCATTTAGCTCTCATATTAATTTACTTTTGGTGTCTGATGAGGAAAGTGTAGATTTTCGAAGATGTACATTAAACGTTTTAGTATTCCTTTCCTTTTAGCTTACTTTTATCGTTTTTTTATATGCAATTTGAAGGACTTTTTAAATACACCAAATCAACCAGCCAGTTTTTAGGGAGATTTTAGGGAGAGAAATTACTTTTCAATGTCTCTCGCTCTAAAGCTGCTGTTCAACAGAATGAGAAAGGTCAGTCTTCAGCGGAGTGGCTGTCATATTACGCGTCTATTTTTGTCTGTACATGCTGGGATAGTGTCTCCTTCCGTTTTGGCTTACTTTTGAATTAACCTGATCCATAAACGGATTTAGGAGAGAGAGAGAGAGAGAGAGAGAGAGAGAGAGAGAGAGAGAGAGAGCACTGCTGTGCTACAGATACCCCTTGAGTATTTCTTCTTAACCAGAATGTGATGTCCATTCTGTCGTGTTCTATTATTCATTGCTGTCTAGTGAGACAGGCAGGTGGGACCTTGGCACATTTGGCTTCATTGACGCTACGCCATTGGAGACCATCCGAAGGGGATAGAAACAATGATAGGCTGTTGATAATGCTAAATGCCTTACACCAAGGCTACTGCCCCCGGCACGACATTAGGTTACATAAGCCCAAATCTTTTTGCTATATACAGTCGACTCCGCTTAATCGCCCATCCTCGGGATCACGGAAAAAGTGGTCGATTAAGCGGAGCGGCGATTAAGCGGAGGAAGTAATTTCGGCCATATTTTTGGTAAGAAGATTAAATTGCTTTGATGTCGTGGTTTGATATCGTGCATTGACACCTTCTTGTCGCCCGACTCAGGACAGACTCGAGTTTGACGGTGTTGTAGCGCACAATATGTTTGATCTCCGCGGTCTCTCTCATTGGCCACCTCGCAATAACCCAGCAGACAATAAGGAGTAGGATGGCATGGTCGGGGTAGACCGTTCATCCACATGACATCCCTGTATTATTACGCACAGGCGACTGCCGTCACTCCAGTCCTAATTTTCGTTGGCAATTGCCACTCACCAGAAATGGAGATACGCATCTGATCTAAAATTTAAAAAAAAAAAACCAATACTTTATATAGCCCATGACAAGTAACGTTTCTTGCTGTGTCTCTTCGTTTGACACATCCTCACGAAAAGCCACTTGAGGCCTCAGGCTATTTCAAGAGAACAGGGGGTTAGCTCATTGGCGGCCCTATTTCCTCAAATCTCTGACCCGAAATAGTGCTGCTTAAATTTAATCTAAACTGACCAGGGAAGTGAAAAATGCATTAGAACAGGCCACAGCAACGGTCACTGGGCCCCTGAGAGGGAGAAAAAAATGATGTAATAAATAGAGGATCTGTAATGAGTGTTTGTTTGATATCAGATTTATGAAATAAGTTATACATTGATCGTATTCGCGAGCCTCTGGCGAGCGAATACGATAAATGTATAATGAATGTCATAAATATGATATCAAACAACCACAAGTTTCAGATCCTTTGTATCACATAAACTCTAACTAATAGAAAAATGAATTTTTAATCTAACAAAAAAATAAATTTTTAATCTAATAAAAAATGAATTTTTAATCGTGAAAAAGACTCTGAAGTGGCCCTCACCCTGTTTGAGACACATCAAATACAAATGAACAGAATGAACCACACAGTCACGCGATACAAAGTAGATCAAAACAGCTGACAATCTTCAATTAAATTTTAGACCATAGAGACACTGTGACATTTTGAGTACTTTAATTCAGATGTTTAGCCTGAACTGAAACTGAAACGTGAAGAAAACGATGACAAGCGGTAAGAAAGACAGACTGATTTTTTTTTTTTCATCTAGGCAGAGGGAAATCCCACGGCAGTGAAAATAGTTACAAAAGAAATGACGTCACATATTCATGACGCCACAAAAGAAATGCCGTCACATTTTTATATGCCTAGGGGTTTCCAAGGCTTCCAATCAAAGTATTCGTAAGCAGGCCAAAAGTCAAATTTATGTAACGTGTGACGTTCCAAAAAAATTATTACACACGTTTATGTCACCGGAAATAGGCCCTGCTTATATGATAAATAGATCACCCTTACTAATAAGTCCAACTCAAGTGATTTCAAAATCAATGCGGGCGTGCAGCCTTTACTCTACAACTTCTACAGAAGGCTGGATCATTCTATGCAGGGGCCAAACGGTAAAAGCCTCTTTGAGCCATTCAGTTAAATTTTCTCCTCGAAACACAGAAAGGCTCCAAGATGGCCAAGGCTCGTCTGCTGATTATATATTGTTTATGGTGGTGGTCTTTCATTTAGATTTTTCAGTTTTAATTTAGATGAAAAGAGGTAAAAATTTGTTTTTTAGGTTGTTTTTTTTTTTGCAAACCATGGGTCAGCACGATTGAAATCCGCAGAAGCCACTGGGGAACACTGTCTGAAAACATCTTTTTTTAAAACAAATTAATCACTGAAATTCACCACGTTTGCGATATGGTTTCATGTTATCCGATTATTTCTACACACTCTGTCTGAGGGACAGATTTTATACTCTGCCATTATAGAATATGATAGCCCATTTAATTTTTTTACTTTTTTTTTTTTGAAAANGGGGGGGGGGGGGAATTAATTAGGCTTCTAAAATCTCTAGGACTTTGTCATTGCCATTATCAAGTGCTGAACACTAGCACTCAGGCAGTAATTTTCGCCGCCTACTACCAGGTATCATTTTACAGATGGATGGACTGAGGAACATTGGAATGAAAATGCTTTCCCAAGGCATCAAAGTATCAATATAGACTAATCATGGCAGGAACCGAACCCAGATCTGCTTGAAAAAAAAATAATAAAATAACCACCACCGTCACCTCCATCATCACCACTACCACCATCCCCAACAACAACAACAACAACGACAACGACAGCGATGACGACAGCGACGATATCAACAACAACAAACACAGCATCATCCGTCACCGAGCGAAATTAGAAATTGTTGGAAATTTCAAGGCAAATTTACCTTGCTAAGCTGTCTGGCTGCTATAGGAGTTACGAGGAAATAATGAGTCAATGCATCATGCCAGTGAAATCGTGCAGGGCATTAAACTAAAGAGAAGTAAGTGGCCTTGGATGCCTTCCAAATGCAGGAATTAATGTAAGGGCAATTACTCTTCCCATGTATATTTTTATTTATTTTTAAAGGGCCATAACTCGTACTTTAATTCAGATATCAAGCTCTATTTTACTTTAAACATATAACACAAGAACTGCATGCTTGAATTACATGTAACTATTAACTCAGTTTTTAAGTAAAGTGCATTTACAGAGGTTTAAAATCCTTTTCATTGTAATTCATTAGTGAATGTCGGTAATCTCTGTGGCCATTTCGTAACCTGTAGACAGATTAGCTCTCACGTGATGGACGATTTCGCTTTTAGTTGTGGGTGGAGAGGTGCTTCATGCATTGGGCTAGAATGTAATGATTAGTGTTGTTATTGTTGCCGTTGTTGTTGTTTTTGTTGTTGTTGTTGGTAGTGGTGGTGGTATTGTTCCTGCTGCTGTAGTAGCTGTTGTTGTTGTTGTTGTTGTTGTTGTTGTTGTTGTTGTTGTTGTTGATGTATCTTGGAGGGCGAGTAGAAGGCATTAAACAGTACGCAGAAAATATGGTTAATATGAGGGAAAAAAGGAGGAGGCAAGGGCAGAAGGGGAGGGGGGAGGTTGCACTGCGTAATTATAAGTTGATTGTTAGCAGCGTATCAATAAAAAATATATGAGCGGCTGGGCAGCGGGGAAGAGAGAAAGAAAGTGCACGCAGATCATGTATGTAACCGTCTTCACTACGTATTATGTACGTGTATATCTAACCGTGTGGCCCAACCGCACTTAATGAATGTTTATGCACGTCCCGAAGTAGCATTTCCATGTCGTATCCGACGTATTGGTACGTCTGTAGTTCCTATATAATGAACTATTTCAACATACAGCGGTGCGATACTGTACATGATTAGCCATATTCGCCCTGAAACCTGAAGGTTGCAGGAGCCTAATTGATTAAAAATGTGTCGACTATCAGAGTCGATAATAGCAGAGTGTAAAATCGGACAGATTGTGTAGGAATAATCGTATAACTTGAAATTACACCGCAAGAGTTGTGAGATACATCAGTGAATTTGTTAAATAAAGATTTTTGGCAGTTTGTACGAGCAGCTGGTCTGCAAAAGAATGCAAAATTTTGGACCTCCTTTTCATGTAAACTGAAACTGCGAAAAATTTAAACTAAGGACCCCTACTGAAAACAGTATATAATTTGAGCACAGTGGTGGCTCCAGACAGTCTTGGCCTTTTCGGAACGTTCATGTAATCTGAGGAGAATATTGACTTATTTCCAATTTGGCTACTGCAACCTGGCGGCTCGGCGATTCAGTCGGAACTGCATGGGACGGCACAGGATTTGAGGGGCATAGCATAACTTTTACAGGCCACTGGCTTCCTGATTCGATACATCGGACACGAAGAACGCAGAAGATGATAAAGAAGAAGTTCTAAAGCCCTGTAAAACCCCATCTCAAACCAAGCTTAAGTATAGACTAACGAGCTCGTAGTAATTTGGAATCATCGGTACTTGAAAGACAGTGTGGTAGCGAAAGAATTCAGTCTTTTGGGTCTTGTGATCACCACGACTGTGGCCTTCTTCTTGCTAGTCTTACCATAGATGTGTTTTAATCCTTTGCTTGAGAAGTTCCTTATGAACGCTGTGGGGAAGATTTAGGCTAAATATGTCTTTTCTTCCTTAGGTATACGAATTAGCATAATCCTAAGAGCTTACGCATTAACGATGGGATCTCTTACCATCGTGGTAAGAATTTCATCTATTGTGCACATTAAATGCTACAAGGGTACATTTAGAACCAGTGCACAAATATAATTCTTACGATCCCACTTTTAATGAGCAAACTCTCAAATGGACATGAACAGCTCTCACTATGAACACAATCCTAGTCTAGATCTGCATAGCATGCGCCAAATAAATGTTGTAATAGTGCATTGTGTTTATCTCTTCCCCAAGTTACAGAGAGACAGACTGGCATGCTTCATAGATCTATTCCTGATAGCAAAAAAAAAAAAAAAAACGAAAAGGAGGGGAAAGAGGGGGTAAATTCGTGTTATGTTGCGCTCAAAACTTCTAGTCAATGACTTAGCGTATTGAAAGATTCTGCCTGGCAATGAAAGAAAATTCTTTAAGATTTTCTTGGTTCAACACCAGCTTCATGTATTCTATTTCAGACGAGATCTTACCTTGACGGCGTCAAATTTTATTACAGTACATGTCCTGCGTGCGATCACGAAGAACAAGATCAATAAGGCAGCACGTAAACAAAAATAATCAAGACTTCTGATTAATTAAGTCTGACCAGTGAGGTTTTGCTTCAGCTGTGATCAAATGAAGCACGTTTTTAGGGCTCGTCTTTGCGACTGGCACATCTTAGTGCCACGGATTGTTTTGTTGTTTTTTTTTCCTTTAAGCTACTTTCAAATGACAGCGTCTAGTAAGTATCTCTGCATGTCACTGTACTGACACTGGCCAAACTTCTTATCTCTCGATACTGTTTTAAGTCTTTATTGTCATCCAGAGTTGTTTGTTTGTTGGATCACGAAGGACAAGAAGATCAATAAGGCAAACGTAAACAAAAACAATCAGACTTCTGATTAATTCAGTCTGACCAGTGAGGTTTTGCTTTAGCTACGTTCAAGTGAAGCACTTTCTTAGGGTACGTCTTTGCGACTGGCACATCTTAGTGCAACACTGGCCCAACTTCTTATCTCTCTGTGCTGTTTTAAGTCTGTTACACTGTCACCTCTGAAGAGGTTGGAGCCAGTGGTTCAGTATAACTGCCATTCATGAGATTTTCAGTTGTTTGTTTGTTGGACTGCAGGATTTATTTATGCACTAATGTAGTGGGACGAAATAGACTTCAAATAGGATAGGTAGGGAAATCAGATTTTGGCTTTGACCCGTTGAAGTGAGACAAATAACTACCACTTGTCGCAAAACCACGTGGATAATTGGCTAAGTGAAGATATTTTTCTGTGACAGGGTTGAGTAGTTTCTGTCACCTCTGAAGAGGTTGAAGCCAGTGGTTCAAAGTAACAGCCATTCATGAGATTTTCAGATACCAAACTAGACAGCTCTGTTAAAGTGATGATTACCCATTTTCAGATTTTTCTCCCGGAAGTTTGTTCTTGAGTCCGATTTTATTTACCTATTAAGTAATGAGATGGGAGTAAACAATACATTACAGCAGCGAACATTTCTGGGAAAGGACGCGTTCCAAAAATGGCTTTTCCTTGGCAACGGTGGCTACGCAATTGTTTACTTACATTACAGCGACAATAGTGGCGAAATTACTTTCAAAACTTTAATATACATTATAACGTTAAGGTATGGAGTTGGTACGTTGATGAGTTTATTTAAGTACTTATGGCAAGTTCCTGTGTGCCGCACCGCCTGATCTGCAGACACTGTGATCCTAGCCCATTTTTTCCCTTCCCTCGGCATGTTTATTGCTGTGAGAGATGAACACGAGCGCACCGAAAACTGACGCGAACACGCACTTAACCCGTTTAACATCGACACCGAAACAGCATCGGGAGTGTCCACGAGTCGACAAACAGGAGGTCCAAGCTGTGGAAGAGAGCTGAGAAAAACATGTGGCAAACACGCAAGAAGCGAGCAGGAGGGCCGAAGTATTCAGTGTTTCAAGGCCGTTTGGGGAGGGGGAGGGAGAGGAGCACTGGTCATGCCACAGCCATAGCTCCTTCCCTCTTCCCCCTCCCCCCTTTNCCCCCCTTTCGTCCTCCCCCCACCCTCCGCTCCACTTTCTTCAAGCCTAAGCTACAGTTCGTGATAAGGGAAGGGGAATGAGTAAATGATTCCAGCAGCCATACGATGGCTAGGATATGTAGATGGAAACAACAGCATGGACAACTTTCACTTATTATGTATGCACGAGCATCCGGACCAAGCAAGCCCCGAACGTCAGCCATTATTACTTCCGCCTTCCACATTTCCGTTGTCAGAGGATTATGATTGGTAGATATGGTCGGTTACTTTGGTTTTCATTTATTGATGCATCTTTCACTATTGGAAGCAAGATATGATTTCGCGATCACACTACTACTTTGCTTAAACCGGATATGAGTTTTATTGGAGTTGACTAAATAAGAACGGACTGTTGCATGCACTTCGTACCACATATATTTTTTTTTAGTAGTTTAAATCAACAGAAGCACTAATAGCTATTATCTTGGACTGTCCAAGCGTTATCACTGATCTTTGACCCATAAGCTCCAAACATAGCAACTTTTCTATAATATATAAGCAGGGCTGCCGAAGAAAACCAGTATCGGTCACACTGAGATAACGTATCATATATCAGTGATATAGCGCATAGAGATTAGATCTGGAAGATTGTTCCTATCGCATTTTGTTCCTTGCTTCAGATAGCTCCATTCCTGCCCTGTTCTCCATTTCAGAACACATGGAAGAGTTGTCTTCGTTTTGTTGTTGTTGTTGTTGTTGTTGTTGTTGTTGTTGTTGTTGTTGTTGTCGTTTTAGATCCGCTCAATTTATCGCACGTTTCACTCGCAACATTTTTTGTTTAAAATAACGCAATGAGTATTTTGAGTTTAAAAAAAAAAAACCACGAAAGTAAGGACCCTCAGTTCGTTCCTTGGTTAATCTTGGAACTGTGTGGATGCGAGCTGAGAAAAAGCATGTGGCAAACACGTGATTAAGATATCGATAGAAAGTCCTAGCATTGTGGGAGCGGCAGAATGGACAACAAATTAGACACGGTCTTGGTAACGATCGCTGTCTCCAAAACAAAAATTAAAAAAAAATCTGAGAAGTAAACACAATGGTCACCAGGAGATGAAGTGATTCTGCTAAGGTTACAAGTATTTTTTCTTGAAACCTGATATACATCTCCGGCATCCAGTGTATGGTTAGACTGAGAAAACAACAACAACAGCAACAATCAATTTTCGTATCATAATATTGTTTTTACAGAAGAGAAAAGACAAGGCGTGTCTTCTTTTTCTTCCCCATAAAATAATGAGAGATTTAGGGAGAACTGTAGTGAAAATAATGTGTCACAGTTACAAGACGGTATTTGTTTACGGGCGAAGAGCTTCTTTGTTGACTGCTGAAGAACGTTCCTTGGTAAGTGCTGTGCGCTTCAGAAGTCTTGGCAAAAAATCCCTCTTGACTCTGTTCGCTTCAAAAGTATTAGCAAAAATTCTCTCTTGGCTGCTGTCCAGTTCAAAATTATTGGCAAAAGGTATCTGTTGATGCTGCCTGCTTCGCAGTTCTTGGCAAAAGTTCCCTGTTGACTGCTGCCCCCTTCACAATTCTTGGCTAAAGTTCCCTGTTGACTGCTGCCCCCTTCACAATGCTTGGCTAAAGTTCCCTGTTGACTGCTGCCCCCTTCACAATTTTTGGCAAAAGTTCCCTGTTGACTGCTGCCCCCTTCACAATTCTTGGCTAAAGTGTTCCCTATTGACTGCTGCCTGTCAATATTCATGGTAAAATTTCCCTGATGACTACTGTCCGCTCCAAACATTCTAGGCAAAAACACCCTATTGACTACTATCCGTTTCAAAATTTTTGGCGAAACTTCCCTGCTGACCGCTGTCCTCGTCAGAATTGTTTGCTGTAGGTCTGCTTCGCTCGCAAAAAATAGTTATTTTCTGAATGATAGGATGATGATAGGATACCACCAAACCTAGGTACACATTCAACATCTACTTCCCTCACTTACTCTTTGGCACCACATACATTTCTCGTGCCAGGCAGTGTAGGTGAAATTTTAAAAGGATGTGTTTGAGATTTTCTTTACAAGTGTTGATATTTCTTGATTATTTTAAATCTGGTGGTAGACCGTTACAAATATTTAGTCCACAGTAGGAAAAAAATGACCTGTGGCCGAATACATAATTCTTACGCTTTTTTACGCGTTCTGGTAACTACGGAAAGCTCCCAAAACGTTAGTAGCATTCACTTTAGCTAATGCAATAATAATAATAATAATAATAATGTGGTTGATAAGTCTCATATCCAGGCTAATGCCCGCTCATGCGACTTCACACTATTATCATCCCAACAGGCCTGATCACTCTAGGATTTTCTCGATTCCCTGGGAAGCATAATATAGTGCCGCTGCCATTTATAGGCGCTGATCACTAGTATTTACATTTACCAACGTATGGATTATCTTATCTCCGCATCACTACGGTGAAGTACAGTTAAACGTCTCTTTTCACCATCTTCACTATCAACGTTAGCTGATGACGAACAAAAAATTCAGAAGTTGAAAATATACCTTGGAATTGAATAATCTAGTTTCAAAGGAACCGTTTTTTAGGCTGGTTTCTGTTTTCTAGAAACAAGACATATACTGGCGTTCCTGTGATTACTTTTGTTTTCTGTGGAAGAGATAATCATAGCTGAGGCAGATTAAGTTGGAGTCTCATCTTCTTGTCTCGAATATTGTGGACCGGCTCTCAAAACAAGCAATTAAGAGAAAAGAAAATAATAACCTGTTATTCTGTGTTCTTTCTGCTGCTCTGCTTCTTCTTCATCTTCTTCTTCTTCTTCCTCTTTGACTTCCTCTTCTTCTTCTTTTATTATCTCTCCTCCTCCTCCTCCTCCTCCTTCTTCTTCTTCTTCTCCTTCTTCTTCTTCTTCTTCCTCTTCTTCTTCTCCTTCTTCTTCTTCTTCTCCTTTTCTCTCATCTTCCTTTTCTTCTTATTCTCCTCCTCTTTTCCCCTTGCCTTTTTTTTCTCTTTCTTCTCATATTATTTTCCTTCCTTTTCTCCTTCCTCTTCTTCTTCGTATTCGTCTCCTCCATCTTCCTTTTCTTCTTGGTCTCCTCGTCCTCGTTTTCCTTTTTCTTGTTTCCTTCTTTATCTGTTCTTTGTCTTCCTCTTCTCCTCCCTTACCTTCTTGTTTTTCTTCTTCTTCGTCTTCTCCTCTTCCTCCTTCTTTTTCTTCGCCATTTTCCCGCTTATTCTTTTCCTTCTTCCTCTCTGTTCTCTTCATCCCATGTCTTGCTACCACAGTGCCTGTGACGACGATGTCACCGACATTCGCATATCTTAACTCAGATTCCTGATCGAACAGTCATCTTAGAAAATAGTTTATCTCATTTTCTGCCTGAGCCAACAAGAGAGAGATTCAGGGCTGTGATAAGTTCTTTGATCTAAGGATCTTCTATTTACAAACTTCATCAAAGGTAAATAGTTCAAAATCTCTAAGATCACCCGGTGTAGCAGGCCAGATTAATCCCCCTCTCAACTATACTCCGGGTGTAATCTGGTCTAGCTCATTTTATCCCCGGATTAATATATTCTGAGATGGAGATATGTTTCGGACTGTTACACCGGCCTTGCTTTTCCTGTTTCATTTCTCCTTTCTCCATTTCTCAATACCGTAAGATGTAACGACTTTGAATCTTCTGCACTGAGAAAAATGGGATAGCTAGTGTAAGGGCGAACCAAAAATGTGTGGACAATATTACTAAATATACTAACATTATGAACTATGCGAGAAAAAAAAACCATGTTAGCACTTCAGCATTCCAATAGGAGGTGAAATAATAATATATGAGGCTCATGAGATATGCCTTGAAAAGAGATTTAAAACCATGCGCATTATGATGGGATCTTTTTACCATCGTAAGAATTAGATTAACCCTGCTCTTTAAACGCAGGTTAAGGGTGCATTCAGCATCGATGCACTAATGTTATTCTTTCAATGGTAAGAGATCCCTTGGTTGATGCGCAAGCTCTCAAATAATACTTACACTGAGAATCATTTAAGGACGCAGTAATAGTAACCAAACTAACTACTAAGCTAATAGTTAATTCCCTGGTGACCTGTTGCAGGAGCATCATTGGATAAAAAAACAATTGGACTATCAGAGTCGATAGCAGTGGAGTATAAATGGACAGAGAAACAATCGTATAACATTAAAACAAAATCGCAAAAAAGGAGAAATTCAGTCTTGAGTTTGTAAAAACATAATTATTGCAGGCAGTGTTTCCCAACGGCAACAACGGATTTCATTTGTGTAGGCCTGTGATAGGCAAAAGAGGGCTAAATTTTTAACCCCTTTTCATCTAAGATAAAATTGTGAAAATTCTAAATGTAGGACCCCCGTTGTAAACAGTATATTTTCTGAGCACAATGGTAGCACCAGACCTGCGGACTAGCCTTGGCCATCTGGGAATGTTCCTGTGGTTTGAGGAGATATTTTATTAAATGGCTCGAAGATGATTTTACAGTTTGGCTCCTGCAACCTGAAAGGACTGAACTTACAGAAAAAAAAAGACATATTCTGGAGATTCTAGCTTAGCTGTTGCAGTGCTTTGGTATAAAGTCTCGGAGCTTTTTTCGAACACCCCACATGTTATGAGCTAATAGTTATTAATATTGTGATCGGAAAAGAGAGTTGCGAAGTCCACTTAAAAGTGGAAGTCGACAGACCTAGTTTAGTTTCTTGAAATTTTTTCTTTGCATTTTTTTTTTTTTTGTAATTTTTTTGCTCGGAAAGGTCACATGCTTGGATCACATCGAAAGGTAAGGGTCACACTAGGTCTTCCAAGCTATCCTGACAAAGTCTGCTGACAATATTAATGTGTCTGGGAGCATGGTCAAGACTGCTTGCCATTCATCAAGACTTGCCCGACATGTGCAGAGCTTGTGAACCAACCAACGTGGGAGTGAGAATCTCTTAGGCCCGTGACAGAAATGAATATACCTAATTGTTGCGAGGATTCCGATGGGGGTGGAGATGGGGTTAAGGATACTCCTTGTACATGTTTATGTGTTGATAGTGATTCTTACCACGGTTATTACGAGTCTTATATTCTTTCACTGTTACGACGAAATCTGTTTCTGTGTACACAGAGCTTGTGAACCAACCACAGTGGGAGCGAAAATCCCTTGGGCCTGTGACAGAAATAAATATATATACCTAATTGCTGCGAGGGTTCCGATTGGGGTGGAGAAGGGGTTAAGGACATTCCTTATACATGTTTATGTGTTGATAATGATTCTCACCACAGTTATTACGAGTCTTATATTCATTCACTGTTACGACGAAATCTGTCCCTCTTATTTCCGATTAGCACATCAGTGTTGGGGAGTGCTTAAAAATCTTTCATATTCTACAAATTGCAGTAATGTATGCAGCGTGCCGGTCTGAACATTTAATGATATGAGAAGAAAGGGGGTAACTGTGAGTGAAAGGAAAACTATGTGCGGTTATCATTTCATTTTAATTTAATGTGACTTCGTGTGTATCGTGTCCTGTCCCTTTGCCAGGTGACTGTTCCTTTTCTACCACGAGCCATTGGCTCCTTGTGGCATGAGAAAGTCTGCGGATGGGACTCCGTGTGGTCCCGTCACGTTTTACACAAAATCATGTTATCGCAGTGTCATCCCCCCCACGATGTCCCATTGCCAATGGATATATTTCTGTTGTTCGTCCACGTACCACACTTGTGGTCTGGATTTGAGACAAGTAAATAAACTGATGAAGCGTGTTAAACATAACGGGATGTAGCATTTATTTCCTACATGTACATGTTAATGGTGTTTTCATTATACTCTTTCCTTCCTTCACTAGTTGCCACGAAAACGTAACCCGGGGATTTGGGAGAGGGGGGTGGGAAAAACAAGATCCTTGATTCAAAGTATAACAACTAACCAGATGCAACAGGATTTCAAAACATCGAATGAGTTCCTGAGCATCAGATCAAAGGTTAAAAATACCCAAGGATTTTTAAAGGGGCTTTGCTAGAATATCTTTGTTGTCATTGTTATTGTCGTTGTTGTTGTGGCTGTGTTTGTTGTTGTTGTTGTTGTTGTTGTTGTTGTTATTTTGTTTTATTTGGTTTTAGCGCACATAATTCCGCTCCTATTCATTTATCTTGTTACCAAGCTTTCCGTCCTCATCCTCCGTGCCACCCTATCTATCTATCTATCTATCTATCTATCTATCTATCTATCTATCTATCTATCTGTCTGTCTGTCTGTCTGTCTGTCTGTCTGTCTGTCTGTCTGTCTATCTATCTATCTATTTGTCCTTTTGCCTGCCCGCTTGTCCGTTGTCTGTCTGTCTGTCTGTCTGTCTGTCTGTCTGTCTGTCTGTATATCTATTTATTTATCTATCTGTCTGTTTTTCTTTTTTTTTTCTTTCTTTCGTTCTTTCTTTTTTTTTTCTTTCTTTCCCATCCTTTCTTTCCTTCCGTTTCTCCTTTTTTTTCCCTCTTTTTTTTTCCTTTCTCAGTTTTCCAACCTGTTGCTCTGTCACCGATTACCAGTGTGTCACTCTCCACCACAGAGTTACAGACTACACCATGGTAATTCTAATTTACAGGGATCCCAAAACTCACAACAACTATTTTGTATTCATGAAAGTCCTTTCAACGGTGTCGCCCCCTGTGGTGGGAAGGCCTTTAGAAGATTGAAGACAGAGGCTGGGGGTCCTCAGGATTCGTAGGCTGAGATTTGTGGGGAAGGGACTAGGGGGACGTGGGGCGGGAAGNGGGGGGGGGGGGGGGGGGGGGCGAAGAGAAGATCAATCTCTGCTGCTTTTGTTTGCAGAATTGACCCAAACCCATTTTTTGACAGTGCTTTTAAGAAGAAATGACAAAAATAGGGCCCTAAAAATGGAGTTTTGCCCTTAAGGTCCACACCCTCGATCGACCCACTCTCCCAATTATCTGGGTCAGCCTCTCTTTGCAGCTGGACGACGCTTTACCCTATCTTTTTAATACTGACACCCTCAAGAAAAGAGATGACAGAAAATGAGCCCCAATGTGGAGCATTGCCTGAAGTTCCAACCCGATTCTGGCCGCCCACATCATCTGGGTCAAATTTAGGATCATTCCACGGAAAGTTTTCTTTGACCGCTTTCCTCAACGTCCTCGGTTAACATTACAGATCAGTGGTTGTATGCATAATCCATACGTTAGGTTAACGGTTTGCGTTAACCAGGGTGCACACTACTAATGTTTTGGAAGTTAATCGTGGTTACCGCAGCGCGTTAAACGACATAAGGATTATGCATACAGCCAACAGGGAGAGCTTAGTAAAGAACTGTAATAGAGTTTAGAAAATATTTCCTGGCTTGAAGTCCTAACTAAGTGAGGTTTAGAGTCCACCGAGCTCTAGGACAGAAAAAAAAGTCCTCTTCCCTCTTCATTCCAATCAATAACAAATACAAATAAGAATATCAAACAATCAGTGGTCACTCCTCTCTCTCTCTCTCTCTCTCTCTCTCTCTCTCTCTCTCTGTATATAATATAACAAATACATATGCCTCTCTCTTTTGTCCTCATTTATATCCTTATTATTCTGTTAAGTAAGGAGCAGTATGGCCGTAAGATCTATGAGTAGCTCTCAGTGTGGAGACTGTCAGTGGGAGGGTTGTTGGTTGCATTCCGAGTCGATCGTTTATGTCGTCTTCGTGAGAAAGGTTCTTTAACTCAGTATCCTCGCTCCACTCAAGTGTAAGGCCCTTGACAGACGAGATGTAAAAAACGCAGCAGGAATTACTGCGCAGTCTGGAGATAAACTGTTGCAAATGGGTGCGGTCACACGAGCGACAGGCAGTAGTTTCAGTCCTGGCGTAGCAGATGTGTGTCGCCCACATTCTGGTACGCCGCGACACTCACCATGACCAAAGCCACCCTGGCTCTCCGATCGTCCATGTTGAACTGAGCTGTAGCGTTAAAGGTCGCCCGTCACAAAAGTAAGCGACACTTTCTGCGCAGAATTTACTGTTGTAGCTCGTGTGTCAAGGTACTTGTGATGCATATACTTTCAAAGTCTGCAATAAATTTTTTGTCATTGTCATTGTCATTGTCATTGTCATTGTCATTGTCATTGTCTTCAGATCTGTGGGAGACCAGGGAACTGTGCCATGGTGACTTGCAGTGATTTCGCCATGTATTCCGTTTCGTTACAAGCAAAACCAGTTCACCCATCTCATTTGAGAGAGTTTTACAGAGGTGGGGAGAAAAAAACGCAACAAAGAACGCGACAAAATAATGCCAAACTCAGGCTTTGGTGCGCTTTATTAACAAGTGATTTGTGACTTACTTGTCTGTGAAACATTTTGATGGATCTAATAGGCTGTAAGATGCATATAAAGAGCTCAGTTTGCGAAGTGCTTATCTCTGAGATAAATCAATCTTCCTATGACTCTGATGATTTGTAATGATGTATATTTATACTATCATATACACTGTTGTATATGTAAGTTTTATGAATGAGATGTATATCAATGTATGACACTTTAAAACAATTTTTCTTGAGTGAAAATAAAAACTTTTTTTTTTTTTTTGCTTTAAACATTGCTCTCATCCATCTGAGGGCATATCCTTGTAACACTGTATAGCACTTTTCAACACTCTGTTTTAAACATTGTCCCCGTCCTTTACACGGCATATCTCTATAACACTGTAAGCACTTTTATACAATATTTCTTCGGTAAACATAAAAGCTGTATTTCTCTATTCTAAACCTTGTTCTCGTCCACTTTAGCACATATCTCTATACCATAGTCCATGTAAATTCTCCCTAAATCTACCACTGTTTGTAACATCAAGCAGCAGCTCAGCTTATACTCGGTCAGCTGAAAATAACAAAATTAAACTCTTGTTTTCTCCAGTTCAGTTTATCTTTAAGAATTCAGAATCACCCGGTCTACAGAACAGAGATTACATCAGAGGTTCCCAAGCTGTTTTGGGCTGCGGAGCCCCGAACGCTATCAGATAATCCCACGTGCCATTTTACATCCACCTAAATCCAAACTTTACATGTAGTACGAGTAAATTAAGGTTTAATGGCAGGGTTTTCAAGTAAATATTCGTAGAAAACACACACACACACACACACACACACACACACACACACACACACACACACACACCATCATAGAACAAAATAACAACAACAAAATCTCTTCATCTTTTCATTATTTTATATTCGTTCTTGTTACATTGCTTGCATAGGCTGTTGGGGTTAACCCCATCACAGTAACCGCTGCAACTCATGATCGGTTTTATAGGAGCTGCTCTAAGTGAAATCTGGAATCATATTCAGTAAACGGTAAATGAACTAATTCTCAAGTTCTCAAAGCACTACTACATTATTAATTTTGTTCAGAAGCACCAGTTGTAAGTAAAAGAAAAAAATAATATTTCACGCCAAGATGTTGCGAAAGGATTAAAAGAGTATTATAATTATA
>JAWQUT010000428.1:269524-284513 GCA_033807755.1 Ellobium chinense | reverse complement strand
TGTGTGTGTGTGTGTGTGTGTGTGTGTGTGTGTGTGTGTGTGTGTGTGTGTGTGTGTGTGTGCGCGCGCGCGCGTGTGCGTGCGTGTGTGTGTGCGTGCGAGCGTGCGTGCGTGAGTGCGTGCGTGCGTGCGAGAGAGAGACAGAGAGAGAGAGAGACAGAGAAAATATTTTTTTTCGTTTTTATCAGTAATAATGAGGGCCTTGCTGAAGATTAGCCCCAGGGCTCCGACATGTCCATCGTGCCTTTGCCTTACTTGACCACTGAAGTTAGAGGGTCCCTGAGGGTCCGCGGTGGGTCCCTGATCTATTTTCATTGATCTCCGTCAGTCAATAACTCGTCATTTTTCCCCAGCCACATTTGACTGTGCTCCTGTCGGGTGAATCAGTTAAGTTTTTAATTTTTTTTTCTTTCTTTCTTTTCTTTTTCTTTCTTTCTTTCTTTCTTTCTTTCTTTCTTTCTTTCTTTCTTTTTCTTTCTTTCTTTCTTTCTTTCTTTCTTTCTTTCTTTCTTTCTTTCTCTCTCTCTCTCTCTCTATCTCTCTCTATCTCTTTCTGTCTCTCTCTCTCTCGCTCGTTTAATATAACCTAAAGCCCAACCCTTAATAAATGCAATTGTTTACCGCCGAAAACTAAATGGCCCTGCGTCACACTTTTCAAATCTAGCCATTTTCATTAATCTAGCTCTACACGCTGTCTTCACTGTCACCACAACCCAGACGCATGAGTAAGCATATCACTTACTGAAAGCGCCAAATCGTTCGTAGTGACGCAAGGAGTCGTTTGCTACATATTATGTTCAAAGAAAAATGGATTTGGCCTGCAACTATTTTATTAGCATACTTAGAGAAATATAAATTTCTCACATATATGTGTTATGTCCTTTTGATTTTTAGCTGATCTAGTTCATGGATTCCAATAATGCCGTCAGAATCGGTATAAAATTCTGGAGAGAGTAATACCGGCGTTTTCTGTTCGAGCTATTTTGTGAAATACGACCGTTTACCTCAACACTGACGAGATAAACTTGTATATAATAAGACATGACGATAGAAAGAAAAAAAAAAGCTCTATCATTAGCTTTCACAAGGATGCCAGAAAGGGCAAAGTCTGCCACCGATAAGTCCATAACTCTGATCTGGCTCTACAGGAGATAACTAGCGTCAAGAGAGAATAATTCCACATGCACATGCTGCAAAAATTGTTACCAAAAAAAAAAATAGAAGCTGTGCTTTCAAAGCTGGCGAAGAACCTTGGGGCCATTCCACGGACCACGTCCCAGCGCAGAAACTACTATGAAACTATAAGCCACTAAAGCCATATTGCTTATAGGGTCCACTCCGCTTCATCGCTATGTCTTGAAAGCATCAAAATGTTGCGGTTATGTAATCTAAAGATTTTTTATGTAAAAGAAAAAGAAACGAGTATTTGTTACCTAAATAGCATGGATGAAAGAAGTGCATAATGTAGGATTGCAAGTATGCGATTTTTGTCGATATGTTTGTGTTTGCTTTTTTTTTTCTTTTTGTTTCTCTCCTGAAAATAGACTAAGTTTAGGTCTTGCGAACTCTAAACTTACGGGTCACTGTAGATGATTGTCCATATGCCATGGAATTCTCTACAAGAGTGCTATCGTATCAAATTTTTCCATCTGTTCCAAAGCCTGCAAGTTGGTTTCACATGCAGAGATTTTAAGTCAAAGCTGTCGGAAAACGGGGAAAAGGGCACCGACGTCAATCTTTTAAATCTTAAAAAGATATAGACAATATCACAAGTCTATTCTGGGACATCGACAATCGACAATATGACGGATTTTGCTATCGGTATATATTAGGTATAGGATTGTCTGCCAGTCAGTGGGGCATTGCGAATAAGCCTTGAAGGCCAAACTTGCCGTTAATAAGGATATGTCTGCTTCACTTGCCTTCGGAAATAGCAAAATCCCTTCAAACTTTTCTAAGAACAGACACGCGCGGGACAAGGACATCATGCTTTCGGCCTTCTGGAAATAGAAATAGAACAACCGCAAAAGAACCCAGGGTGGGTTAGCATTTCTAATTTTAGTTGACCTATTTCCATTTACGTAACGTCCGGCCACTGACGCGTTGACCTTTAATGTTTTAGTGTTCCGAAGCCTTCGGTTAGAGAGTTCGGGTGTCAAAATTGGACTCCGTTATCTGTCGTCACTGTAAGAGATCGTGATGACGTCATTACCATGAACTGTAGCTTCCCTTTCTTTCGGTTTTGTTGTTGGGTTTTTTTTTGACAATGGCATCATGTTCTTTCTCGGGTCTAAAACTTTGAGCTCCCTTTTCCGGAGCTGCTAAAGTTGGATATTACGGTAATCTTATGCACAGGTTTAGCTGGATTTGTCCAGCGTCTTGTCTTTATTTAGTAGCTCGAAGTCGGTTGGCCCATAAAGCAAACGCCATTTATAAAGTGTAGTTTTTTATTTTAAAGAGGAGAAAGGGAGGGGACGGGTTCATGGGGGAGAAGAGATGCTATAAAAATGCTAATGTAATTTCTCCTGAGGCCGGGGGCAGTGGGGAGGGGAGGGGGAGGTGAGAGGGTCCATGAACAAACAGACAGACAAATTAGGTAAGTGCTGGTATAAAATATGGTGTTCAAGCTATGATTTAGGCATAACAGAATAATGCTGGAGACGCGAAGACATGTACTGTACTTATGGAACTGCAGCAAAAAATGCAGACCATGTACTTGAGCATTGCCCAGTGTACGATCTTCAGAGAAAATTCCGTTTAGCTAGAAGCTCAGTAATTCAGTGAAGTTGTGAAGGATGACAGAGGATCTGAGGCACTGAGCATCATAGAGTATGAAAATGCGAATTTATTTTTTTTTCCACTGTCGGCTGTATCAGATTTTACATCTCTCATTAACCTGTGCAAGGATCCCATGTCAAAATATTGTCAATGCATATTGTTTTAACGCTTCCTCCGAATTTTGACACATACAAAATTCCGAAACCCAGTTAGATTGTGAGAACTTTGACAGCAAATCAGTCTACCTAATATTTTAGGCCTTTTCACGCGGTAAACAGGGTAACTTTACCCACCTAGCCAACAATCACACAGTTCATACTTGAGTGACTAAACCTCATCTATTCTGAGTCTACAAAAGTATTTGCACCTATCTAAGCCTTTGAAATTCAAATCCAATCCCTTTTCCACTGTCCATGGCCAATCATGTGATATTATAGGGACTATTTAAGATTGCATACCAACATGCCAGGTACTATTGGCATCTTCATATCTTTACATAGGCCACTGGCACCTGATATGACCTCCATATTATATCGTCTGGCACGAAGAACGCACCAGCAGAGGAAGAAGGTGTTATCTTTTATCGAATTTGCCTGTAGGATCAGTTAGTGGAAAAGCCGAAATGTTGGGGAAAAAAAAAGAACTCGGCAAATATCAGTGTCTGGAAAAGTGTGTTTAGTTGTAAATTAATGGGCAAAGAACTCTCCGACAAAAGAAATAAAATGTTACTCTCCTTAATCCACTAGCGTGTTAAAACAACAACAATAACACCACCACCACCAACAACAACAACAACAACAACAACAACAACAACAACAATAACAACAACAAGCAGCGCAAAAGTAGCTGCGCAAGTTGCGATGATTGCACACAAACAACTTAACACGATCTAATGCCAGAAGAGAGATTCCTTAACACTTTTAATATCGCGCCATTTACGCACGTGGTATTGATTCAACCTTATGTCGTCAACGTGGACTCTCGATTCTTGTAGTTAAGAGAACAGCCAATATATTGACAGTTCTTATCATTAAAATTTATTTTGACTCGTAGGATTTTGACATTTAGGTATTTTCTACATTGGTTTCTAATTTGTATGTCGCACGGCGGCTGTACCGATTTAATGGTGCTGACAGCTACGGTTTGGTAGCAGTGGTAGTACTAGTAGCAGTAGTAGTAATAGTAGTAGTAGTAGTAGTTATTGGTAGTAGTAGTAGCAATAGTAGTCGCAGTAGTAGTAGTAGTGGTAGTAGTAGTAGTGGTGGTAGCAGTGGTTGTGGTGGTTGTAGTAGTACTGAAACCAGTTGTTTTCGTGGTTGTTGTTGTTTGTGGCGGTAATGATAATAAAAAATGGAAAAGGTGGTAACAGTAGTGTTGATAGTAATAGCAGTCTCAGTGATAATTCTAACAGTTGTTGTCGTCGTAGAAGTAATGGTAGTTGTTGTGGAGGTGGTAGCAGTGGTAGTAATAGTTGAAGTAGTGGAATTGTGATGATGGTGGTAGTAGTAGCAGTGGCGTCATGATAGTAGTAGTAATAGTCGTAGTGGTAGTGGTAGAAGTAGTAGTTGTTGTTTTTGTTTTTGTTGTTGTACGCAAAAGCACTAGTAATTATTAGTTGTATTAACAGTAGCAGGCACGCTGTTAACTGCAGTAATCGTGGTATTAGTAGTAGTAGTAGTAGTAGTAGTAGTAGCAGTTGTAGTAGGAGTGCTAATCATAGTGGTGGAAGTAGTAAGAGTAGTAATAGTAGTAGTAATAGTAGTAGTAGTAGTATAAGTAGTAGTAGTAGTAGTAATGGTGGTGGTGGTAGTAGTAGCAGTAGTAGTAATAGTAGTAAAAATAGTAGTAGTAGTAGTAATGGTGGTGGTGGTGGTAGTAGTAGCAGCTGTAGTAATAGTAGTAGCACTGGTATCACTTCTGCGCTAATCCTTCAGATAATATTTTACTATCAAGCATCACCACCACCAACAGAAGAATTTCCACTGTCATTACTACCATCACCTCCACTCCCACTGCAACAACCACCGGCGTTACCAACGCACGGAGGACAATCGTACACGTTTCAAAAGTAACAGCTGTGAACGGAATGGGGACGCGGATGAAGAAAATTAAAAATATCAGACATGAGACAACAGTGCATAAGATACTACTGCATGTTACTTTTAAGTAACAGGGACACTCCACGTAAATTGTCACGTCATAGTTACCATAACAATATGAGGAAGAAGAAGATATTACTCTTATACAGGCAATGTATACAGTATTGCAATCAGTAGCTTTATTAACTCTCTGTAGAACATACATTGGTCGAGAGATAGAGTGCCTCTCTCGTGCAGATTTCTCTTCAAGTAGTGTTCCAGTTTTTAAAAGGCACCCTCTTAGCAGTAGCAGCTTGACGGAGGTCTAAGCCAGTCATCTCCTTTTTTTTTTACAATTTTTACAACTAACGAGCACAAACTCTCCATGGAATTATCCCAACGGTGGCTAGCGTGGAGGTGAAGACTAATGAGACGGCAAACAACGGCACAGATAGTGTTGTTCCGGTCGTTAATTAACGTTGTCGCCGATGTCTGCATAAGAGAGACAAATTGCTGGTGGTGCCAGACTAGTCATGGTGCCCGTGGTCTTAAGTCTTCTCCCGACAGACAGTCTGATGACGTGATACTACTGGCAAATCCAGGGCTGTGGCATTATCCTGCTATGCTATCATTAATTTCCTAACTGTAGCAACGGCGTTTCCATTGTGATCAACTATGATGAACATTAATTCATCAGTGTTGGTTTAAGGGTCGTTTTTCACGAACCAGGTCATGTGGCAGCGTGACCGTGCGGCTTTGTGAGTAATTCCAGTAAGCTGAAAACTGTCAAGTCTGGGTTTGAGGGTTCGTTTCTCGCACCGGGCGGTATACGTTGTGTTAAACTTGGAAAAGATCCTTCGTTCCTATTTCCCCACTCGAATGAATCAGGTTTAAGGGTTCCTGGCGTTAGGGCTTAGGAAAGTGTGTGTGTGTGTGTGTGTGTGTGTGTGTGTGTGTGTGTGTGTGTNTATGGAGACTAGCAGTAACTTTGCTATTCGTTTCACATGTAATATTATGTAATTATCTATATATAATGTATACTGCTCTATGTTTACCTGCATTATGAATCAGATGTGTACAGTTGTATGGCATTATAAAAAAATGTGCCCTTGTGGGTTAAATGGAAATATTTTTTTTTTATTTTTTTCCCAGTCATGTTTGGTAGAAGTAATAGCAGCAGCAGCAGTAGTAGCAGCAGAAGCAGTGATAGCAGTCGTGAAAGTAGTAGTAGCAGCAGTAGTAGTAGTGGTTGTAGTAGTAGTAGTGGTGGTGGTGGTAATGGTGGGAGTAGTAGTAACAGTAGTAGTAGTAGTAGAAATAGTAGTAGTTGTCGTAGTAGTTGTAGAAATAGAAGTAGTAATAGTAGCAGTAGTAGTAGAAATAGAAGTAGTAGTAGTAGTAGTAGTAGTAATAATAGTAGTAGTAGTAGTGATAGCAGTGGTAGTGGTGGTAGTGATAATGGTTGTGGTAATAGTAGTAGTAGTAGTAGTAGTAATAATAGAAATAGTAGTAGTAGTAGTAGAAGTAGTAGTAGTAGTAGAAATAGTAGTTGTGGTAGTAGTGGTAGTAGTAGAAATAGTAGTAATGGTAGTAGTAATAGTAGTAGAAGTAATAGTAGTAGTGGTAGTAGTGGCAGCAGTATCAATAGTGATATTAGTGGTAGTAGTAGTAGTGTAGTAGGAGTAGGAGCCACAGTAGTAGTAGAAGTAGTAGTAGTTGTAGTAGTAGTAGTAGTAGTAGTAGTAGTAGTAGTAGTAGTAGTAGTAGTAGAAGTAGTACAGTTGTTCAGCAACAGATTTAGTTCAGTAGTTCAGGATGGCTTTCATGCATTATCTCATTTCACGTGAGAGTTCAAAACTCACAAAAACAACACATCATGACGAAATAGGTCTCTTCAGATGGCAGGAGTTTAATTGATCGAAAAAAAAGACTATGAGGGTCAAAAATAACAGTGTATTAAAAATATTCTTTTGAACAGGTTATGTAGAACAAAAATAAAATCGTATACCATGAAATCACACAGCAAACGTGATGAAATACAGTCCTGAATTTGTAACAAAAATTAAAGCCAAAAGAAAAGAAAGCCAAATTTTTAATTCGTTTTCATCAAAATTAAAATTGTAAAAAATCAAAATGAAGGACCCNCCCCCCCCGCCTCCTTTGCAAACAGTATATAATTTCAGCACAGTGGTGACACCAGACCTGAGAACTAGTTTTGGCCATCTCGGATCGATTTGGTTCCTGCAACCTTAATGCCACTAACATCGTGATTCAAAATCCCATTTCCATTTAAATGTCGTTGATGAAAGTGCGCAGTTTTGCAAAGGATAACTGGTTGTTGTAGATTAAGCGTGGTCCATCCCACATGTTTGCCATTTTAGCGGTGAAGGGTTCTGTAAATAAAGAATGATTTAATCGGTTAAATTGCTATATTTGGCCTGTAGGGACTTTTACACCAACTTTGTTCTTTTACTAGTCTTTATAACTCAGTGGCAACATAAACTTCATCCCTCAATGTCTCAAAACACAGCAAATGGTCCACGCTTGCTCTACAGCAACCGAATGTAGTTGTTAACGGAACAGTGGCCGTATGGATAATCCCTACGTTAGTTAATGCACTGTGGTCACCACGGGAAACTCCTAAAACTTCAGTAGTGTTCACTATAGTTAAAGCAGAACGTTAACCAACGTAAGAGTTATGCATACGGTCACAGATCATTTATCTTATTTTTATTGTTACTGTTGATCAGCCACCATGTATACGCCAACACAGACATTATTGAAGAACGTATGGAATCATAGATGTAGTCGTCTTCTTTTAAGAGGGAAAACATGAATGTATGAACAAAGGTTTGTAACATGGCTGTGATTGCGATTAAAAACACTGCGGTTTATCAAGTGTTATCAGTGTTTGTTTATTCGTTTGACTATTTGTTTTGCTTTTTGCTTTTGTTTTTCTTTTTGTTGTAGTTTTGTTTAGAATTATATTTTCTGACATAATATTACAAATAAAAATTTATGTGCTAGAGTACGGTATCAATTCTCACAAGTAAATATGCCATAGTAATACTTCGAAGTAAGAAGAGTCCGTCTCAATTTTAATTGTTATGGCTAGACCAATAGATGCTTTTAGAAACAGACCAATCAGCTGTCGCAATGACTAAGCGGAGACATGTTCTTCAAACCATCTTTCCGAAAATCAAACAAGAAGAAGCTTCCCACATGGCTACGTTAGGCCAGCTGACGTTCACTATTTAAATACTTCCCATTTTCACCCTGGAAACGTTAATGTATCTTAGATTTGTTTTCTCGTATAACTCTTGCAATTTAACAACAACAACACACACACACACACACACACACACACACACACACACACACACACACACACACAAATGCTCTGGCGTTTTGTGGCTAGTTACTTCGACTGAGGTCAGACCTTTAGAGGGAATCGGTAAAGAACGACGACAACAACCAAGACAACAATTGGACACAAGACCTCTGCAATAAAGTTTCCATATAGACTTTCGGTTACACGCACCCATCCAAAATGAAATTTTCGATTACGCCTCTGAGTAATCCCTTGTTGTTTCAAACTCAGCACTTTAAAGTTAAGTGCAAAAGGATCAGACAGTCTTTTGTCTTAAGACATGTCTAAAGCCACTACATTCTGAATACAGACTTAAGGACAAGAGAGCTGCGGGTATGGAAGCTGGTGCCGGGGAGGGAGGGGGGAGGAAGAGGATGGTAGTGGGGTCTTTTCTACACCAAATTATTTTATCCCTATCTGTGGTGAGAACATTTGGGAGCTTACGCATTAACGATGGGATCTCATACCATCGTAAGAATTACAATAATGTATTAGTATTAAATGCATTCCTTTGTAGCTTTGACTATGCAGGGTTAATGTAATTCCTACGATAGTAAGTTTCAGTTTCACAAGTTTATTTCCAGTGTAACAATGTTACACAATACGATCATACACCGTTAATGCGCAAACTCTACAGTGCCATCACATGAAACAGACATAATATGCAGCACAGGAAGTGTGCTGCGTAATCGTACTTAGCATCATTCACATTAAACTACAAAATGTGAAGCAGAAGTAGCAGGGCCAACAACAACCACAACAACAACAACAACAACATTTACAACAACAGAAACTGCGAAGTAGCTGCGACAAGTTCCGATGATTGCTCACAAACAACTCAACAAGAAGACGAAGATGTAGGCTAGGCTAGGCCTACTTTCTGGAACTGAGTCCTTACACATTACTTGTCCTGGTCGGCGCAGCTATGGAGATATACCGGCGGAAAATGTTAATATTTCCTTCTAAGATTCCGTCTCTTAACATTCTTTAACTTGCTCCCTTCATAACTTGGATTGTGGTTAAGACCTCGTCATTTTTTTCATTGTTTCGGGCTGTTAGCATCACATTTGTTCCTGCGAAAGCATACATCTCCNCCCCCCACCCCCACATGCCCCACTTTCTCTTCCGTCTTCCCTTTGAGAGGCTAACTTCGGAGTTACTCTCAGCAAAATATCCCCCCCCCCCCCCCCNCCCCCCCACCCCAGCCACCCTTGTTTCCTCACCCACACCAACCTCCCTCAAACCTAATAAACACATGTAAACAAGGCTGAAAGGAATTGTTGCCACTTGTTGTTCACACATTGATAGAGAAAAAAATGCCTGCTGAATTTGGTGACTGAAGGCAGGAAGCTGCAAACATGTCAGGTATCTCGATGTCTCACACAGTTTGACAGCAGCTGCCCAAGCTGTCCAGTAAGATTACACCGGCAGACAAAGCCCCCTGTAGTCCCTCTGGTCCCACTTATACAGACAGACAGACAGACATACTGATATACATAAAGACATACTACATACATACATGCATACAGACAGATATACATACATACATACATACATACATACATACATACATACAATACATACATACATACATACATACATACATACATACACACACATACATACACACANTGCATACAGACAGATATACATACATACATACATACATACATACATACATACATACATACATACATACATACAGACAGACAGACAGACAGACAGACAGACAGACAGACAGACAGACAGACAGACAGACAGACAGACATCCATCCATCCATCCATCCATCCATACATACATACATACATACATACATACATACATACATACATGCATACATACATACATACACATACATACACACATGCCTACATACATACATACATACTTACATATCTCAAGAACTTTATTGAGTACATGTTCGATTTACAAACCGAATCGATCCCCAATTGTATGTACACGTACTACTCGATATTGCCAGCTGGCTTAACTGTCAATCGTCTTTTCCAAACTCTGTACGAGCCTATAACTGCACTGATGCTGATGTATTTGCAACAGACCGATGCCTCAGAGTTGGACAGTCCAAGCATCTTCAGTCCAAATTCAGCTCTCCTGTGCACAGTTCCTAGAGACCCTATGATAATAATGATGGTCTTTGTGTTATACCCCTGGTCGTTAAGGGCGTCGTTGAGCTGGGTGTACTTAACGAATTTTTCATGGTAACAGATGTCAATGAAGGTATCAAATGGTGTTGATACTTCTACCACGAACGCTTTCCTTGTTCGATTGTCTCTAATGCATATGTCTGGTTTGTCAGGAAAGTTGTTGTTGTTGCTGTTGATGACTATTCGTTTGTTGGTTGTGATGGTGCAGTTATTGTCATTTCCGTGCTTACGTAACATGATGTCGTAGATGTGCTTGACTATCCTGTCGTGGCGTTCGGTGTACATACCCTTGAATTTCTGGCACCCGTTAAGAATGTGTGAGTACATACATACATACATACATACATACATACATACATACATATTACATACATACATATATAGCTAGATAGATCGAAAAAGTTAGTCAAAGAGAGGAGCATTTGGACGTTTATTTTATCAAGTTATTTAATATAATAGGCTATCATGTGGTTAAAAAAAATATTGATTGAAACAAAACAAATATGTTATATTACCACTTTTTATGATTTGACATATAGTCTGGACTTCTGAAGCGGCGGGGAAATAACGAGAAAATATTCAACGTGGAAAATTCTGAGAAAGTTATTTTAAAAGCACAGCCTATTTCACGTTACAAAATTCAATTAATCTTCCTCACAAATTATCGCTTACCTTGGTTTTTATTGGCTATGGCATTTTTTTTTTACTATTGGAAATAAGGTTTGATGACGTAATCACATTACATTTTGTTGAGACCGGAAGTGAGTTTTGTTGAAGATTGACTAACAATGAACAATCCATTCATCGGGTGAAGGAACACACGACGAAACAAGCAAATCAGCTCCGGATTATAGCAGTGTCACATAATTTGACAGCTCTTCAATCATCCTAGCTTTGCTCACATTTTTATGTTCAAGATCGAGCAATGCACGCGAGTCGCCTGTGTTTGCGACAGTTTGAACTTATCAGCTGTCTCGTAAATTTGACAGATATTACATCTGGATAAATTTTTAAAGGGGGTCGGTGGCGTGGGTGTAACATAAAATATTTAAAAATTTGAGAATTTACCGACCTTAAGATAAAAGATGAACCACTGGTGTAACCGTCTAAAGTCGAATCCACGATGTCTGGTATTTTTTTTTTAGTAACTTATGACGATGGTGGTTGTGCCGTTCTTCCCCCTTTTTCCCCCTTCCTCCCTGGGTTATTCATCTCTTCCATTTAGCTCAACTGGAGTATAACATAAGTCTGGGCTGTGGCGCACCATTTTAACGAAGTACATGTACAACGAACGCGGATGAACGGTCGTCTAGTTAGCACGGTCGATTGCTACACAGCTCCTCTGTCAGATTTTGTCCTGCTGTAGAGTTCACCTTTCCGAATAGACAGCCAGGACAAACAACTTTATATTTGAAATGACCTCAGAATGAGGCTCGAAAGCGCGAATGAGTGATTTATGCGTATTATTATTGGTAAACAAGCACAAGCATTGTGATTGAAAAACAAAGCTGCGAAGGTTGTTTTTGATTTCTTGTTCGCCTACGTAGGTTATGAAAGATATTTGTGGATGCCAGTAGTGAGTGTGCGCTAAGGAAGACGGATACGATTGTTTCTCTGATATTGTACACTTGTATAACAGGATGGTTTGCTAAGATGCACTGGAAGGTAGTTATGTTCTGGCTTGGGGTGGGAGGATGTGGGAGATGAGGTACTTGTTGTGTGTGAGTGCCCTGCTTGCGAGTATTGTGGATGTGATGCTGGTAAGGATGAGTGCACCACAAAAGAGATAGACTCTAGTATGTATACGGATGACGATAGGTTTGTCTAGCTGTTTGTCTGTCTATGTCTATCACCCTGTCCGTCTGTCCGTCTGTCTGATAGCTCTGTGTGTGTGTGTGAGTGGCTGTCTGTCTGTCTGTCTGTCTGCTAGTCTGTCTGTCTGCTAGTCTGTTTCTCTGTTAAAGCTGGATAAGTATTATGATAAATATTTGCAAATGTACTTATTTTTATTATGTCACAAATTGCTACTGAGATATTGTTTATTGACCCTTGGCCTACAAGAAAATAAACATTGAAACCTTGAAGTAAATAAAAAGTCGACGGAGCTGGTCATTAAAATGTTCGCAGTGTGGAGGTTTCAGCTGGCCTAGCGCAGCTACACGAAAACCTATTTTGCAACTTTGTCGAAAGTTAAGTTAAAGGCTACCTCACACGGATTCGTAGACAATATGCTGTAGCGCAAAGGAAGTCCAGTCTTTTCCTGAGGCTTGCCAAGATTGTATTGTGGCAGGGAACGCATGATTTCCGAGTGCAGGATAGAAAAGCGTGACAGAACAGAGAGATTTGGAGCGACGGAGGAAGAGTTCGTGGCGTCTTTTGAAATGTTTTCTTATTTAGATTGTAACCTTCTTTTTATATATTATATGTTCTGTAAATACGATGGAATTAGCGACAGTGCTTATTATAAACACTAAATCTGATTCTGAATTTGGTTATCATGTAAGAGGCTTTTCCCAAAGGTGGATGCACAGTTAACGCTAGGAGAGCGAAGCAAAGGAAGGTATTCACTGGAAAATGTCCCATGTCTAGGAAATGTTTTGTCCCTCTGACTTGTTCTTGACACTTTTTCATAACGCTCGCGAAAATGCTGCCTCCTTTTTACTGAATTAGAAAAAAAAAAGACGAAATTGGAAAACCTGATCTAAAACCAATTTCATAACGATTTTCTCAACGTTCTCAGTGCACAGAGTTTGCAGTCAAACGGGAAGTCTTCCTGTGTTTGCAGTTATGACAGTGACAAACAAATAATCATTATCTGTTATGGCACAATGCATCGACCTTGGCGTCGTCTCGTGAATTATTACATCAATGATTTAAAACAGTACGAGGGCATTGCCATAAGTCTTTGCCCTTACCAGTAGAAGTAAGAATTAAAGAGGATCAGTACAAGTGAAACTTGCTTATATTTGAAAATAAAAATAGCGCAAAAATTGGACTTTTATCTGCGCTGTAGGGAAAATATTCTACAATACCATACCGTATTAGCATCATTTTCATAATACATACCAAAAACAAAATACTGTATACTTATAAATACAGAATATTACAAAAGAAATTCATAACGGAGTCATTTCTAGTCTGAATGCGTGAAATTTGAATGTTGAGTTATTTAATAAAATCCCTTTTTTTCTCTCTCTTCGTAAATATTGAAAAATCAACTCAAAGGAGATCATTTTGACAGCAATGGTGTGTCATATTGGCATGTGAAAACTGGACGAACTCTTAAAGTAGGGTGTTTTATTCAAGATCATGCGGAGATGCTAGGAGTGTGTCGCTTTTAAATGGTGGAAATGTGAAATGTGAAATAAAACACTGCTTTAAATTTCAGTTCTCTAAGATTATTCCTTCATGTTCAGAGTAAAGGTGTTTGGTAAGACACTTGTACACCATTAACAAGCTACAAGCCTCGGCCAGCCTCCCAGACCCGGCCATTGGTAAAGCTAAAGGGGAAGAAGAGAAGAGAATCGCTACAAGGGGCTATAGGTTAGCCTCCTCCATTTTCGTCTTATCCCAGCTTAGTTTAGCTTCTCAAGCTAAGATGCCTGGTGTCTACCTCCCATATTTACATCCCACGTCAGATTTTAAAAGAAACAAAAAAATCAAAAGTAGGATTCGAACCCACGCCTTAAACGGCTGACGGCACTTGAAAACTTGGTGTTAATCTCTCAGGCCACACAAGATCTAGCTCGAATTGTCTCCCTAACCGATGTCTTTCTTGGGCTGTCACTTCGCATACTGAATTACGGTAAACTCGGGAGGCCCTCATTAAAATTAATTGACTGGTTTAAGGGTAAAGGAGTGAGTTGGGGGAAGGGGGGGGGGGAGCAGAGACAGTTTGGTCAGCCCCTAGATATAAGAAGTTTTTCATACGCACTGTTTGTTTAACTCTGCCCCTAACCCTAAACCAAGCAAGCAGAGGGAGTGTATCCGGACATTACCTGACAGTTACTTTTGTCTTACTTTGTTGAATCTCTAACTTTTAGTTATCAAGTGCACAAAATAGCCTCGCTGAATCCTATGGGACGGCAAGAGGCACTCTGGGACCAACTATTCATCTCCAGTGGATCCCCCCTCGCCTTTTACTGATGATTTGCCAAACTGAGACTCTTTCATTCAGCAATGTATATGTTCATAACAGAAAAACCCAGCCACCCACAGTTAAACAAGCAAACAAATCCAGTCACAGGCTGTTTCTCATATACAGTGGACTTTTTTTTTTTAAATATTAATATGAAACCCGGTCGCTTAGACAGATCATGTTCGACTGTACAATAAATAGTTCAGCGTATTTTCCGCTCAAAGTAGGTTAGCCATCAGCAAAACAGAGTCAAACGATCGCTGGTCACGTGAGTGTTGTGCTGATGGAAAGATGAGTTGGTTATAAAGATACGATCCGTCATAAAGAACACTCCTCATCTGTACCCAGCTTCGAAACACTGGCACAGAATTTGGAGGAATAATGCACTGATAATAATTTATAAAGACACACAAAATTCTCAGTTAACTGAGACATGTCAAAGTTTGCAAATCATCGGGG
>JAWQUT010000428.1:249668-264303 GCA_033807755.1 Ellobium chinense | reverse complement strand
GGGGGGGGGGAGTTGTGAGGAAGGAGGGAGATGGCACCCGGTTTGAGCACTGGGATCTATTCTTAGCATGCAGAAGGGGAGTGCGTATTTTTCTTTTGTTTTCAAGTATAGAATAAAGGCAGGTCGTTGCGACAGGGCTGTGCGTGCGCTAAGGATCACTTAGATCGATTCCTAATAACCTAATGCCGATCATGGATGTGCATACAGAAATTGAAAACTGTTGTTTTGTTTGCCTCCACCAAGGTCGGCATCTGTCTACAAGAAAGCCAATTGAGTGATAACTAGTGCAAGCAGAAACCTATCGCATCGATCTACCTTTATTCTATACGACTGGAGATGGTATAAGTGAATTATGTACAATGTGCAGATCTAATATCGAGGATATATTTAACATTTCCTTCTTTCATGCCCCGTTTTAAATGAGGAAAGAGTTAAAATGATTGATTTCTTACAAACAGAACTTTTAATAAATCCCCAAGTATCTGAAACTTTTATGTTACTCTCCCCCCCCCCNCCCCCCCCTTTTTTCTAAATTACTTATTTTATTAGGAGACATGAGATGTATTTTATGTTAACGCTTTGATGTGGCATATTTTTTTTTTACCTTAGTGAAGCCTTGGCTAAGAGAAAGCAGTTTTACAATATTCAGTTCTAACACACAATTCTACCTGTCTGCACCCGATTTTAAGGGGGTTGTCTGTAAATAAAGTTTAAAAAATAATAATTTATTGTCATGAACTGGATCTAATACTCGTTCCTGTTGTGGTTTAACAAACAAACAAAAAACCGACGGCATTTTTTATTTTAAAATATTTACATGACATTGTCCATGGAATTATCCAGTGAGTAAACATCTTCCAGGCAACGACAGCACAAAGACAACATAACTGAAAAGAACAGTATTATCCTCACGTCAGAATGCCACACGATATCTGACAAACAGCTCATCATAGCCAAACACTTACTTACGTTACCGACAAACGAAATTATTTCTTATTTATTTGTAACGACGTATGTCTCTCATTAAGTCATAAGACATACGACCTGTTGCGAGGACACGGACTATTAATATATTATGATGTTTGGTTGAAGACAATAGTGGTTAGTGCCTATGGCCCTTATTTTGCAAATGGTATGAAACAGCAGACCTTAGGTTTGTTCATACTCAATAGTATTGAATGGTGCGTTGTTGTTGTTGTCTTTAAAATGATTTTTTGTACAAATTCAAGACTGAATTTCACAACTTCTGCGGTGTGGTTTCATGTTATACGATTATTTATACACAAACATTTTATACTCTGCTACAACTGACTCTGATAGTTCCATTTTTAAAATTTTTTTTTGACCAATTAGGCTCCTGTAACCGTAAGTCGACAGAACACCTGGTAGATTAGAACATCTAGCTTCTGCCACTTTCCCAACTTTACATATAAACATTTTTTTTTTAATCAAAGTGGTGAATATTATAATGTTTCTTCTCCTTTTTTTTAAAGTAACGTTCATTCAATTAGAGTGTTGTCATTCTCTCCCCCTCCCTCNCCCATCTCAAAGTCTTATTTTCGTTACAGTTGAGATTTGTTGTATTGATAAGCGGATGCAATTATATTAAGATCTAGTTCCTTTGACGCTCTTAGAAGTTTATTTTTCATCAAGTTTGTTTTAACCATAATCGTACTTGTTTTTATCAGCGTTTCGTTTTGTACCCGGGTGAGGCGTAGATTTTATGGTGCAGTCGCTTATGAGAAGCGAGACTTTTTGATTTTCTTGACTCAGATTCGGTTAATCTGGCGTTGAAGGAGTAACTTGTAAATGAATCTTTAAGAATTTTCTAAGCGCATACTTGCCTTTCCTGCCTGACTTCCGTCTGACAGACAGACAGACAGACAGATGGATGGATGGATGGACATACGGACGGACGGACAGACATACAAACAAACCGACACAGACAGACAGACAAATTTGTCTTTCTTTAAATCCGTAACGGCATACTTTCCCGGGACCTTTCATGTCTCTCTATTTGTCCTTAAGTTCGTCGGTCCGTGTGTCTGTTTAGTCTGACTGTCTTCAATCTTGGACTTTCAGTCAGTCTTTTTACCTGTTCATCTTTCTGTTCTCTCTTTCAACAGGCCCTAATTTCACGCCCTAGTGTGTTAGTTAGTTGTGCGGACTTTCGCAACAACGCAGTCTGAGCCTTTTTTTTTTTCAGCCTAAGTTCGGACAAGAAAATCGAACGTAATTAACAACAAAACCGCTAAATCCTGTCGCGGCAAAGAGGACCGTAGGGCCTTTAATCTTTAAACTTCATCAACTGTCTCTTTTTATATGATAGCGAATATATCTGAAAAAAGGCAAACATTTCCACCATAAAAACACGGAGACCTGCTCACGCCAAACTCCTCGGACTTCCCCAATATTCTCTAACCACCAACAACGCCACAGGTGTAGAAAAAGGATAATTAATGTTAGGGGCGACTTAAAATTATTCGTTATTAGAGTTATCTAGGGTTCAGAGAAGGGCCATTTGGCAAAAGGGGGCCACAGAACCCATAGCCAGAAACAGTACTTTCCTGTTTACAACTTTCGCGGCCCTCGACTGGTGGGCAGCCGTTCCAGCCTCTACTACTTCCGTCTCAGTGATCCAAAATGGAAACACTAACATGAGCCGTACGATAAAATGGAGACGTTTTGGGACCCATGACAGGCAACACTGTTGTGTTGTGGGCTGTACAAAGCAACATAAATAGAGTGTGTGTGTGTATGTGTGTGTGTGTGTGTGTGTGTGTGTGTGTGTGTGTGTGTGTGTCTGTCTGTCTGTCTGTCTGTCTGTCTGTCTGTGTTTGTGTGTGTGTGTCTGTCTGTCTGTCTGTGTTTGTGTGTGTGTGTGTGTGTGTGTGTGTGTGTGTGTGTGTGTGTGTGTGTGTGTGTTTGTTTTAATAGCAGATGGATAAGTGTCCAAAACATTTGAAACCCCATAGTAGTCGTGTCAGCCCTCCGCAGTTTTCTCTTCCGATTTCGAAAATGAAAATGAAAATATGACTTCTCGTAGGAAAATTGTTTTACAATGTCTTATATTGATACACATCTCATTCATAATACAAACACCGAGAATAATACAAATCATACATATAAATACATAATATTACAAATGAAACAAATAACAAAGTCATTGCTGGTCGCCAGCGGTGCAGAGCCCTGGTCCCCCCAGCTCTAAAGCCAGATACTCATTTACACCTGAGTCGAGTGTGGAAATGGAAGTGAAGTGTCTTTCCCAAGGACGCAACAACATAAACCGTCCTGCCCGCGAGTCAAACACATAAACTTTAGACTTGGAAGTCTACAGTTTCTGAGTACGACTCACAAACCGCACGGCCACGCTGCCTCCAAAAGGTCCAAAGGTGGAGAATTAATGAGGAGATGGTAGAAGGCTTGCATCAGTTGGAACTACTGTACCTTCAAAATGATAGCAGTGATATTCAGTGAGCGTTTTACTAACGGTCGCATCAGTTCTGCCTCAGTAATTACAATTGAGGGCGCTGATTTTGAGGAAATTGTGAATTCCTTGTCGTCCCTGGGATCGCACAGAAGCCATACAACGCTTCTTCATCGGCTAATATCAAACATTTCTCACAAAAAGTTAGCGCTCTGCGCGGCGGCGACTGTTTTCAATTTTTAAAATGAAATCAAAGTTATTCCCAGGTACTCTCATTCTAACTAAGCCAGGAGGTAGAAACTTGGCACGAGGAACAATTCCGCCACTGGAAACTTTGCAGAGAGCTTTTTAATAAATTCAAATTACAAAAAGACATACGGGATTGGAAATTAGATATGTTTTGTAACTGGGGGATAGGGATAGATTTTGAGATACGGTATTAAAAATATTCATCAGCTTGTAAAACATATCTCTTATAAACCTGAGTCTTGTGCCACTGCCAAGCTGTGCAAAATTGGAAGGAAATCGGTAGAATGTAATTTAAGACACATTACCTATTTCTAAGATCACTACCCACAACAGAAAGCAACAATGTATTGTTTTAGCGCTTTAGTGCACAATTTGCAAATCTTTACTGACTTAGAAAAGAGCAGCGAGCACCGCGGTAATGCACCATAAATCTACAAAATAAATCAGATGGAACTAAGGGAAGGAGAGGTCACTCAAATAAGATATAATGAGAATAAACCTATAAAGCTGAAGTGAGCTTGTAATGAGGTGCCTTGCTTGCTTGCTTTCTTACATCTCCTTTCGTGTCACTCACACACACACACACACACACACACACACACACNACACACACACACACACACACACACACACACACACACACACACACACACACACACACACACACACACACACACACACACACACTCCTCGCCAGGACAGTAAGGACCATAGAGTAATGGTTGCCTACTGACCCAAAAAGCCAAAAAAACTTCATCACCTATTCATTGGTCTATTTGCATTTTTATGTAGCAATACTTTCGCCTTCACCTACGCCATCGAAGGGTCTGACGGTCGCCCTGACCTAATAAAGTTCAGTGCGCGAGAAAAAAAATATCATTCCTGTTGTCTCTCCTGCCCGAGATGCTCTTAAAGACCCTCTCCGGGTCAAAAAGGAGATGAAACTTGAATTCAATCACATTCTATGCATTGAAAAAGTAGAGTATTTTATACTCAGTAAAAACTTTGCCGGTCGTTACTTCACTGTCCTTTGCGTTAACGAAAACTGGTTTACAAACGTTTTGTATTTGAACTTTCAGGTTACACACGTCCAAATCTTTTCGCTACAATTTTACTATGCACTGTCCATTGCCGTCACTCCAGCCCCAATTTGGTTGGCTATTCCCACTCACCAGTAATGGAGATAAGCATCTGATCTTTTATAAAAACACATTACTTTTAATAGCCCATGACGAGTAAAGTTTTTTGCTGTGTTTCCTCGTTTGACCCACCCCCATGAAAAGCCATTTGTGGCCTCAGGCTGTTTCAAGAGAACAGGGGGTTAGCTCATTGGCAGCCCCAATCTTTTCAAACCTCTGACCTGAAATAGTGCTGCTTTTATTTAACATAACTGGCCAGGGAAGTGACAAATGCATTAGAACAGGCCACAGCTAAGCTCACTGGGCCCCTGAGAGGGAGAGAAAAATGATGTGATAAATAGATCATCCTTCCTTGTAAGTCCAACTGAAATGACCTCAAAATTAATGCACGTGTGTAACCTTCAAACAAAATAATCCATTTGAGTCCAGGCAGTTTTCACAGCCATTTGTAGGCGGGATTTGCCTTCCAACGATAGGGACCGTTTGGCGCAGCTTTAAGTTTTAGTACAGGCAACTGAACCCAGTAGCAATTCTTAGTTGCAGCACCCGCTTAATCGCAGTATTTTACAGATCGCAGAGGTGCAGTTTACACTGCTTAATTGCACCGGGATGGAACATATTATATAGAAAAGCAGCTGGGAGGAAATGGATGAAGTGACTAAGAGAACTTATATGTTTCCTTCCAGCTATTAAAGCCCGTTTTTCTGTAAACCGGTGAAAAAAAAAAAAGTTAAATTTTGCAGTTAAGCATAGTCAGCTAATATAAGAAGGTCCAACAACTGGGCGCCTTCATCTATACTGTTTAGTGGCAACTTTCTTAGTGGAGAACGTGTTTATTTACAGCTGTGAAAGTCCATTTTTCTGTAAACCGGTACAATAAGTCAAAATTTGAAGCTAAGCATAACTGGAAGATCCAACAACAATTGGGCGCCATCATCTATACTGTTTAATGGCAACTTTCTTGCTGGGGAACTTGTATGTTTCCAGCTGTTAAAGCATTTTTTCTGTAAAACGGTACAATTAATCAAAATTTGCACTTAAGCTAATCAGCTAATATAAGAAGGTCCAACAATAACTGGGCGCCATCATCTATTCTGTTTAACGGCTACTTTCTTAGTGGAGAATTTGTATGTTCCAGCTGTTAAAATCCATTTTTCTGTAAACCGATAAGTCAAAATTTGCACTTAAGCAGAATCAGCTAATATAGGAAGGTCCAACAACAACTAGGCGCCATCATCTATTCTGTTTAACGGCTACTTTCTTAGTGGAGTTGTCACAAAGCGATAGAATAGTATCTTGATGGACTAAGACTTACGAGTGGGCACTGCTGTGTCGGCCATCGAAGGCGACAGTCTGAAGCCAGACGTCAACCGGATATGGAGACTTGTCTGGCGTTGGGTGGTGACAATCGCAGGCTAACGAAAAATAGCATCGCTACCTTGTCACGTGATGCCCTCCATCAGATCCGCTATTGTGCAATGCGAGTGTGAAGAGGGGATGAACATGATTCCGACTTCTATTTGTTGAAATTTCCTGCTCATATGACCTCATTGTTTGGGGAAACATTATCTTTTTAATTTTTTTTTTTTTGCTTTGGCCTTTCCCCTCTCAGATAATATGGGGGACGTGATAGTGAGTATGGGAGAGAAAAGCAGAGAGGGGAAAAGAAAAAAAAAACCATCGCCACTGAGTCCATTTTGTGATCAAGTTACTATTTTCGATTGGCGATATCTGTCTGTCCTTTATTTACCCATTAGTTTGTGGATGGATTTCTTTTTTTCAAAAGCACTTTTTAACCCATTTCGCAATGTTCATTCTTTTATTTTTTTCAATCTTTTTGTCGTTTCTGTCTGTGTCTTTTTTCGCTGGCACGGGCTGCTGAAGGTGATTTTTCTTTTGTGCTCATCGCCAGTCAACATACAACATATGACACTTGCCCAGTCGTCTAAATTACTAATTCAATAAGGTGACAAGATGTGCAATTTTTATGAGCTTTTTGATGTGGCATTTTCTTTTTTTTTTTTTCAGTGTTTTAATAACACAAAAATATGAGACTAAACATCGTAGGCAAAGCGCAGCAAAAATATGGAAGTCAGAAGTTAAGTACTTCTGTAGAGGCAGTAAAATACTACTAGGCTAATCTAGTGCCCATTAGAAATATGCTTTTTTAACTATAAAATTTACAAGTTTGTATTCTTTAGGGAATATTGCAAGTCATCTGGCAGTTTTTAATTTGTAGTCCTACGAAACAAAAAGTGAAAAACGCTTTCCAAAATTTGCGTTATTATTTTGAATAGGATCGGGCTCCTTGTGGTGTAGCAAGAAAAACAGCGTACACTGTTTCTTGTTTCATTCACTATAAGGAATTCTATTCACTATGGACTATTTCGGCTTCCCTAACTCAATTAAAGCTACCAGGGAAATTTGGCATTTGGCGGTTTCCCATGTTTTGGTTTGTGTTGGTCGATATTGTACTGTGTGTGTGTGTGTGTGTGTGTGTGTGTGTGTGTGTGTGTGTGTGTGTGTGTGTGTGTGTGTCTGTGTGTCTGTCTGTCTGTGTATGTATGTATGTATGTATGTATGTATGTATGTATGTATGTATGTATGGTATGGCGTTCGTGGTAGAAGTATCAACACCATTTGATACCTTCACTGACATCTGTTACCATGAAAAATTCGTTAAGTACACCCAGCTCAACGATGCCCTTAACGACCAGGGGTATAACACAAAGACCATCATTATTATCATAGGGTCCCTAGGAACTGTGCACAGGAGAGCTGAATCTGGACTGAAGATGCTTGGACTGTCCAACTCTGAGGCATCGGCCTGTTGCAAATACATCAGCATCAGTGCAGTTATAGGCTCGTACAGAGTTTGGAAAAGACGATTGACAGTTAAGCCAGCTGGCAATATCGAGTAGTACGTGTACATATCGTACAATTCCGGATCGTTTCGGTTTGTAAATCGAACATGTACTCAATAAAGTTCTTGAGGTATTTATGTAAAGGGCTGGAGTCGGGAAAGGGGAGAAAGAAGGAATCCCATTACTTGGCAGAAAACAGAAAGTGGCTCACACTGCAAAGATAATTATTAGGTTGGATTTTGCCTCCTTTTAAGAGAATCTGTTTAGTATAATTTGTACTGTTCAGACACTTATTGACAGTGACAATGACAATGACAATTAAGAGCTTGTGCATTGACGACGGGATCTTTTAACATCATAAGAATTACATTAACTCTGCATGTTGGACGCTACTATGGGTGTATTCAGCACTTATGTACTAATATAGCTGTTACGATGGTAAAAAATCCCATCGTCAATGCGCAAGCTCTCAAATAATGACATTGATCTTTTTTAGCAGTCCTTTTAGAAAGAATATGCATAATATGGAGCATTACAAAATCAAGACTTTTTAGATAAATATCAGAAGGAATTTACAGATCCTAGTCACAGCAGAGCCCAGCAGAACCGAGCTAGAGACCTACTATAGAAGTCGATCAACCTTTCTCGCTGAGAGACACAGAGCGGCATGATAGTCATTCACCTTCTGCAAAATTGGTCCTTCCACTTGATAGAGAGAAAGTGCATCCTCGTCTGATCTGCCTGCCTGTGTATCTCTCTGTCTGTCTGTATGTCTGTTTGTCTAGTTATCTGTCTGTCTCTCTGTTTCTTTTCTCTTCTCTTCACTCACTCTCCATCTCTCTGTCTCCCTCAATCGCTCTGTCTGCACCTTTATTCTACATGCTTTCCATTCGCTTGCCTTCGTACGAACTTGAACACACAGCACTACCCCACTGCTACCCCCAGATTCAAAGCCGATGGCCAACTCACAAACTTTCATACTCACCCCCGTAGCCCAAGGGCGTTCCTGATTCCTAAATCAAGATGACATTGTGTTTACCGATCCTGCGGAGTCATTCCTAGTTACAATAGAGGGATATAAGTTTTTGAGAAAAGGGCTGCGTTTTTTTGGTGGTTTTTTTTCCGAGGACTTAAGATTCGCGAAACCCGCGTAGTAGTTTTCTCTTGTACGTATAAGCATAGAAGTCTAGCCTACTTTGGAAGTCGGCGGATTTCTGGAATTTGGCGTTAAAATCTCAGCAATGCTTCATAATGTTCAAAAAATCCTGCAACGGATCATTATTCAGATATTGAGAGGTAACAATTAGATATAATCGTACAGATGCTTTTCTCTCGTGGATTACCGCCCTTATGCAAACGATTACTACTTGTAAGCCCTTGGGCAAAAAAAAGTTTTTTTTAACGGAGCTTGCGTTTCGTGAGAATTATTTTTACACATGTCAAGCTCAGTTTGTGAAATTTGTAGAACTTAGATGTCCGCGAGCAAGAAACAAGCTCAAACACGTCTATTACACAATGGCTCAGTCATCGACACAGGAGACAGGAGATTATGTATATAAACATCTATTAAACCAGTGCATCTGCATTCAGTATGTATGACAAACAACCAGACCTGATTAGCTGGAATCCACAAACATGAATCTGTTCAGTATTCGTGGGCAGGCGGAATTCCCAAGATTATAGTCTATACTATATTTACTCTAATATATCAGTGCGATGTTTATAAAGATGTCAGCTCAGTTACAGACATGACTACTAGTAAACATTTCCAGAGGATCGGTAATCTATATGAATATCTGTGATACACAATATTCCTCAATGTGCAGAAAGATGGAGGCTTGATATAGTACAAAATAAAGGTTTCCACACTTATCCTTCTTTATTACTGGAATCTTTTTTTTTATAAAAGATCGTTTATCTCAGTAGTTTGATGTGGAAATACGGTCTTTTAAAGATTAGTGTGTATAAAATAGGCGTTGCTCTTTCGAAACCTAAACCAACCTTTAGGAAAAAAGAATTTCATACTTGGTTATCGTCTCTCCCTCCTTCTCCTCTTCCTTCTCATCCTTCTCCTCTTCCTTCTCATCCTTCTCCTCCTCCTCCTTCTCCTCCTCTTTTTCTTCTTTTCCTACTAGAAGTAGTAGAAGATGCTTGGATTAACCTGTTTGAGTAGATCTGGCAACTCACGTCGTCTTCCATACATCCCGTTGTCTCTTAGAATGCATAAAAATGGCGATGTCCTTTCCACGCGTAAACAAGGGAATGAGAGAGCCAGTGCATCACGTCACCCTCCTTCTCAGGGCATGCCGCGCCGCCTATGCTCCTGAGGCGAATATAATGCTATTTTATATTCCTGCGGGTGCATAATGATGGAAGCTTAACATAATAATTAATATGCGGCTCGGATACCGCTGTGAAGTTTTCTTGGATAGATATGATAATCTGTGTTCGCTACGAGCATAATAGAGTGCATAAACATGACGCTGCAAGCTAAAGCTGTGGATGAGTCAGTTTGCCTCATCCTTCTGTTTCTGTTGACCTGGTAATGCCATCGTGGAGGGGCATTGACACTATCATACAAAATCCCGCAGCTATGAGGAATAAGATGTCGTTTTGTGTTTGTTTTGAACACCAAAGTTTTGGAGCATGCACTTGTTACTGTCCTTTGTTCCGTCATCCAGAGACATATATTGCCTAATCGACTACGCTTGTCGTTTAAGGCTATTTCTTCATACACTACTAGACTGACATTTTCAGCGGGACACTCATAGGAATAAAATATAGTTATGTGTTTGTTTCAAAAGTTGTGGCGTAAAACGATTTAATTAGATCGCTTCACGCAGTCTCAACGTGACATTTTTTTACGTCCCCTAACGAATTCATTCAATGACACAATGACTGATAATCAGACTTCACTCGTCGTTTAAACATGTTTCCTCATAAAATTAGACTGACGTATCAAATGGGACACCCAAAAACAGACTAAGTCTCGTAGGAGGCATTTTGAGCAGTCTTCCAAACCTTGCTGCCCCCACCCCCACCCTTTTTTTCTTAAGTTTCCTTTTTTCCTTTCTGCCTCTTAAAATCGATTTTTTTAAATTTTGCATTGCCGTTTCATTTACTTTCTATATGTTGTATTACAAGCTGGAAATAAAGCTCAGGTCAGTTCAATTCAGTTCAGGTCAATTCGTAGCGGGAGACGCCTGAGATCCTGCCTCAGGCTGGCTGCGTGACCATTATTACGGAACATAATGCCATGATAATGGTTCCATAGGATGTCTGCCGGCCGATCAGCTGAAACCCGGCTGCAAAATTCGACCGCCGCATCACGCGGTTGGTCTAGCATGTATTTTTTTTTTCCTACCGTCGCACCTAGCGTAGGGGAGTGAGGATGAGAACCGGTTCTACCGTAGCGTCAAAAGGGTTAAAATATTGACAAAACGTAAAATAACGATATTTAAAGATATTCATTTGTGGGAATCGGTAAATGTGAAAATGATAAGGTCTTTTCTACTAATTCACAGCTAGATAATGAGCTTCAGGTGACAGGTTTCTAAACTGACAAAATTTAATACATAAATTTTGAAGGCCTCCATCTTTCATGTGGATGCAAAGANGCTGTGGATGAGTCAGTTTGCCTCATCCTTCTGTTTCCGTTGACCTGGTAATGCCATCGTGGAGGGGCATTGACACTATCATACAAAATCCCGCAGCTATGCGGAATAAGTTGTCGTTTTGTGTTTGTTTTGAACACCAAAGTTTTGGAGCATGCACTTGTTACTTTTCTTTGTTCCCTCATCCAGAGACGTATATTGCCTAATCGACTACGCTTGTCGTTTAAGGCTATTTCTTCATACACTACTAGACTGACATTTTCAGCGAGACACTCATAGGAATAAAATATAGTTTTGTGTTTGTTTTAAAAGTTGTGGCGTAAAACGATTTGATTAGATCGCTTTACGCAGTCTCAACGTGTCATGTGTTACGTCCCCTAACGAATTCATTCAATGACACAAAGACTGATAATCAGACTTCACTCGTCGTTTAAACACGTTTCCTCATATTAGCCTGACGTATCAAATGGGACACCCACAAAAGGAAACAGAATAAGTCTCGCAGGAGGCATTTTGAGCAGTCTTCCAAACCTTGCTGCCCCCCTCCCCCCCAACCCTTTTTTTTCCTTAAGTTTCCTTTTTTCCTTACTCCCTCTTAAAATCGATTTTTTTTTTTCAAATTTTGCATTGCCATTTCATTTACTTTCTATATGTTGTTTTACAATCTGGAAATAAAGCTCAGTTCAGTTCCGTTCAGTTCAGTTCGTAGCGGGAGACGCCTGGGATCCTGCCTTACGCCGGCTGCGTGACCACCTGACCCCCNCCTGACCCCCCCCCTCCCCCCAGTGGGCAAGACATGCTCTGCCGCCTATGTTTCTCAGACGGACTTAATAAATAACACTGATCAGTGACAAACAGGCTTACAATGTCGCCACTGACCTGGCAATCCTGAAAGGGCCTCCCTCAGAATACAAATTAATGAGGTTTGCAATAACGAAAACAGTTACTGAATTAGTTGGAATACATTGGAAATAGTCTGGGATGCTTTTAGACTAATTGTCTCGTCTCCCTATGGAGACACTTTTTAAAGACCTGTTTTGCTTTAGTTTTTCTCGGTTTCAACGTCCCCTTTCAACATACTACAAAAGAGACGCATTTTATCTCGGGCCATCCGTCAATGACGTGGATGCGTGTGGACAATCAGTGAAACCGAATGTCTTAATGCTAATGATCAACTCCCGTGAAATGGCAGGGTCACCGTGAACTTTTTTGGAGTAGCTGAGAGAGTTATTGAGTGGTTTGGCCCACTGCTGAATATAATTTTCCTTTGTATTGGGAGGGGGGTGGGTCATGTAATTACTGTAAAAGCATTGGTTTTTTTTTTCTTTGAGAATCTAATTTTTGCCAAAAATCAGAAATGACTTCGCGAGCCTCTGAGGGCATACAACTGAAGTAATCCGAAATGACAGTCGCGAAATTTAGATTCGGGAGCAAGGAAACATATTTGCTGTAAAACTGTATGAAAATAATGTGGACCTATTAGACTGTGAAGCAAAATAATTACCTCTGTCCCTTTCAGGTTACACATGCCCAAATCTTTTCACCACATTTTACTATGCACTGTCCATTGCCGTCACTCCAGTCCGAATTTTCGTTGGCTATCCCCACTCACTAGTAATGGAGATAAGCATCTGATCTGAAAAAACAACAACAACATTACTTTTAATAGCCCATAACAAGTAACGTTTTTTGCTGTATCTCTTCGTTTTACCCACCCCCATGAAAAGCCACTTGAGGCCTCAGGCTATTTCAAGAGAACAGGGGGTTAGCTCACTGGCAGCCACTATCTTTTCAAACCTCTAACATGAAATAGTGCTGCTTTAATTTAACCTAAACTGGCCAGGGAAGTGACAAATGCATTAGAACAGGCCACAGCTCTGATCACTGGGCCCCTGAGAGGGAGAAAAAAAATGTGATAAATAGATCACCCTTTCCTTGTCCAACCGCAGTGACTTCAAAATTTTTACGTGTATGTAACCTTAAGCGACCGCTTTTCTGAGTAATGAACCGGGGTCCCCACGTTTCCTTTGTAACCGACTTCATTACTGTACACATAGCATTCAATCTTCAAATATTAATCTCAACCTCATTTTCTACGCAGGCAAAAGCATAGCTGGCCGACCTGCTCTTTGTGTAGAGTTCATTAGTTCATTTCTTAACACTGCGTTTAATACAGCAGCTCTGTTCCTTGGGAAATAATCTGTTCGCGGAGGATTAGGGGCGGGAGAGAAATGGTGGGTGGGATTTGCTAAAAAGTAAAAATAATTAACAGTGAGTTGAAGATCTAGACTATGACCTGGACTAAACAGTGGAGTAGCAAATGGACAAAATGGTTTCATTTTTTTTCCTCAACGGAAGAGGTGGGGAGGGAGAGAAAGGGTATGAGAGGGAGGGAACAGTCTAGTATTTCTAGTTGGAGAACCAAGGATTTGGTGTTTGATCTCATTCTTCAAACACTTGAGATTCGGTCCCTGGACATGTCACAATAATAGTGATATTGCCTGTAGTGACTTTTTCCAGGAATTCAGTTGTTCACTGTAGGTCGGCCGTCGAGCCCCACAGCTTAGTTTCAAAGGCAAACTTCGTTGTCCAAGTCTTCTTTCTTTTCTATAGTTCTTCAAGTGTGTGCATTCTTACTTAGTNTCCTCCTTTCCTCTCAGATCTACAGAAATGGGGAGGATTTTCGAGTTGATGATGTCTTCGAGTTCGACAGTACGTACAATTTAATGCAGAGACAAATAATAAAATCCGGGCAGCTGTGCTACATCATTCTGTCGAAATAGACTCAGCCTACACGAGGTTCCAGAACGTGAGATTACTGTGCATGCGAACTTGATCTGGGAACCACATGTATATCAAGACCATCATTCGAGGAAAACCAGGTGTCAGTAAGGATTGATCCTATTTCTTATATATACTAGTGCTTTTACCAGTCTCACACTATAGGGTAGGAGAGATTTGCAGCATTGGGTAGTTAAAGACATATCAGAGTAATAGTAACAAGCCTATTATGCGGCCATCGCGTCATAAGCATCATCATATTGCGTAACAAGGTAAACACGCTCTGTGGTTACACACACCCAAATATTTTTGCTATATTTTACTCTGCACTGTCCATTGCCGTCACTCCAGTGCCAATTTTCGTTGGCTGTTCTCACTCACCAGTAATGGAGATATGCATCGATCAAAAAAAAAAACTCATTACTTTTGATAGCCCATAACAGGTAAATTTTTATTGCAGTGTCTCCTCGTTTGACCCACCCCCAGGAAAAGCTACATGAGACCTCAGGCTATTTCAAGAGAACAGGGGGTTAGCCCATTGGCAACCCCTATCTTTCC
>JAWQUT010000428.1:229668-244668 GCA_033807755.1 Ellobium chinense | reverse complement strand
CTTGGAAGTCTGAACAGTTGCTGTAATCCATGGATTTACCTTGCTTTCAGGTATGTCTCTCTCTCTCTTTCTCTGTCTTCTTTTCTCTTTTTCCCTGTCTGTCTGTCTGTCTGTCTGTCTGTCTGTCTGTCTGTCTGTCTGTCTGTCTGCTTTTCATGCACTGTCTTTCTCTCCATTCAAGCATCTTTCCATCCATCAATAGTCCATCCATCATCTACCTTCTCACCTTCTTATCTAGTCATCTACCTACCTACCTTCCCATCTATCTATCTATCTATCTATCTATCTATCTATCTATCTATCTATCTATCTATCTATCTATCTATCTATCCGTCCGTCCTACCGTCCGTCCGTCCGTTCGTCCGTCCGTCTGTCTGTCCGTCTATCTGTCTATCTGCCTGCCTGCCTGCCTTTCATTTCTTTTCCTCCACTCTCTCTCTCCTTCATGGACTCACTCTATCCTTTTTGTTCGAAAACGTGATCACTGTAATGGTAGCTATGTACTCATGTTCCTCGCCCATCCTCGACTGAAACGGCACGGTCAATTCAATCAGTGATAGAGAAGAAAAAAAAAACATTTAAGAACGTCAACAACTGTGTAAGTGAAAGTAATCTAATACAGGTACAGATGATAAAAAGAAGGCACAGTGGAAGTCGGTTTACGCTTTGCCGGTTAATCAGCAAAATCATATTCTTCTGAAAGTTTGTCAGGAGCGTTCATGAATAGTAATGTCAATGATATCATCTTGTCGTTATGCGAGCCACCGTGCGTAATGGCAACTCTTCGGAAACATGCACAATGTTGCGATTGGTAGGAGTCTTGATTATTCGATACTTTTTACATTGTGATAAAAATGCAGTGGTGTGATATACGTACAATGTTGAGGTTAAGCGAATTGCATTAGAGCGGAGCAGACTCCACTATCACTATTTGCATAAACCACAACAATTATTCCTGGGACTCTTCCCCACCCTAGAGCTGGTTTGGAGTTAGAATCAGGGTTAGGAAAGAGAAAGCGCGTATGAAAGAGTTACTAGCCAGTGTTACAGTCTAGGAACTGTCTCGATGGTGCTAATTCTACCCTCAACCGTACCCATACATAACGCTAAGCCAAGCACAGCTTTAGAGAGTCCTTGAGTATTGCCCACTCATAAATGCTAACCCGTCCTGCAACGGTTCTCAACATTTTTTTCCACAGTGGCAACCTTATCCGCCATACCTGCCCAGGCTGCTACACCCGCCGTGGGAACAACTGTTGCTGTAGCTACAGCCGCTGTCGCCAACACTACAGCCACTACTACCATCGTCGTCGCCGCAGCAGCATTATCAACAACAACCACGACGCTCACGACCAGAGGTTGTCGTCGGACGAACGTGTGCTTAAAGGCAGGGAAGTGGGAATTCCCGATATCGAACTGCGAGACCTCATGGAGGATGGTGAGTACAGAGCACCGTTATTGGCAAATCATAGAATCTTAGAACAAGTGTCTTTAGCGATGGCATCACTACTTTGACATCAGAGTTCACCCACGTGTCTTAGATAACTTTATGTATGATTCTATGGAGGCTTTTCTGGATTTTCTGTCTTGACGCAAAATAATCATAAACTAGCAACACCCTTTGGTGATATATTGAAGTAACTTTATATCCAGACAGAAATTCAGGAAAAGCCTCCATAGGCTCATGCATAAACGTGTCTAAGAGACGTGGATGAAATCAGGGTTAAAAAAAAATTGGTGCCATCGCAAATAGCAGCTGCTCTAAAATCACCATCCTTGGGAAAGAAAAATGCACCATTCAGCACTTTGGTGTGCAAGTTTGCATAGGAATCCATTGCATTCATGGTAATAAGTTGCACACCACATGTGCATTACATCCTTAGGAGAAGGGTAGTGCCTCCCCCTCGGGGCATAGACTACCCTTGCATTGTAGATTGTAGTGCATTGCCATGGTGCGCACTATCCCTCTCGGGGTCAGCACATATTGCATGGAAATTTGCGCATCAAAGTGCTACACCATGCGTTTTTAAGTGTTTCTTTTGTAGGTTTGCCTTAGGAAACGTTATCTCAAATTACAATCATAACTTCATTTTACATGTTTATCTTAGACACTTGAGTGCACATGCTTATAGACGAGTTTCCAATATTCGTGTCTCAAAAATAAGTTTAGTCGAACTAGAGAAAAATGACTAGTCTATCTCTCAAAGAGATGTATCGAGAAAAATAAAATGCCTGTGTGGGTGTGTCCATTAAGGTGTCTCAGATGCAACGATGAATCCTGGAAGTCATTTAATAACCGTATTTGGAGATAATGATCCCCTAACATTACTACCCGAAACAGAACAAAAAAAAATCACTTTTTTGCACTTTGGTGCGCAAATTTGCATGCAAACTATGCTTATAGAGAAGAACAGTTTGCACCAAGGTAATGCTCTATAATGTTAAGGGAAAGGACCGCTCCTCTCCTATACGTCCTTTATAAGCCTAATAAATTGACTATATCAGGGATGTCTTTGTTTGGAAGTTTTGACGAAATGGTAAGCCACACCTCTTCCTTAGCAAAAAAAAAGTATCATTCTCCACACACGCTAAGAATGGTTATATCTAGTTCTGGACCCTAGATTAAAAGGTTGTGGGTTCAGTTTCAAATAGTGGTCATGTTGGAAGTGCTTTGGAGAAGCATTTTGTACATATTTTTTCTCTGCAAAATGTGGATGTGAATACATGCAGTGAAAGATATTCTCTCAATGTTAGTGACCACCTACTATGACATGGCGATAGAAGTGTATGATCCCTATGGAATGGAGTTAAGAACGTTATTGAGTGAAATAACCAGTATTATCTATATGAGTCATTGCCAAATAAGGCAGCTTATTGAAAAAAAACAAGAAAGTTAACAAGCTCAAATTTGTGACATTAAGAACGTTGCGAAGAAGCCACCGACTACAGTCAAATATTCATAGAAGATGCTTTATAACTTGTAATGGTAAAATGTGAAAACGTATNTCCCCTCGGGGCATAGACTACCCTTGCATTGTAGATTGTAGTGCATTGCCATGGTGCGCACTATCCCTCTCGGGGTCAGCACATATTGCATGGAAATTTGCGCATCAAAGTGCTACACCATGCGTTTTTAAGTGTTTCTTTTGTAAGTTTGTCTTAGGAAACGTTATCTCAAATTACAATAATAACTTCATTTTACATATTATTTATATTAGACACTTGAGTGCACATGCTTATAGACGAGTTTCCAATATTCGTGTCTCAAAAATAAGTTTAGTCGAACTAGAGAAAAATGACTATCTCTCAAAGAGATGTATTGAGAAAAATAAAATGCCTGTGTAGGTGTGTCCATTAAGGTGTCTCAGATGCAACGATGGATCCTGGTAGTCATTTAATAACCGTATCTGGAGATAATGATCCCCTAACATTACTACCCGAAACAGAACCCCAAAAAATCACTTTTTTTCACTTTGGTGCGCAAATTTGCATGCAAACTATGCTGATATAGAGAAGAACAGTTTGCACCAAGGTAATGCTCTATAATCTTAAGGGAAAGGACCGCGCCTCCCCTATACGTCCTTTATAAGCCTAATAATTGACTATATCAGGGATGCCTTTGTTTGGAAGTATTGACGAAATGGTAAGCCACACCTCTTCCTTAGCAAAAAAGAAGTATCATTCTCCACACAAGCTAAGAATGGTTATATCTAGTACTGGACCCTAGATTAAAAGGTTGTGGGTTCGGTTTCAAATAGTGGTCATGTTGGAAGTGCTTTGGAGAAGCATTTTGTACATATTTTTCCCAATCCAATCCTCTGCAAAATGTGAATGTGAATACATGCAGTGAAAGATATTCTCTGAATGTTAGTGACCAGCAACCATGACATGGCGATAGAAGTATATGATCCCTATGGAATGGAGTTAAGAACGTTATTGAGTGAAATTACCAGTATTATCTACATCATTATTGAAAAAAAAACAAGAAAGTTAACAAGCTCAAATTTGTGACATCAAGAACGTTGCGAAAAAGCCATCGACTACAGTCAAATATTCGTAGAAGATGCTTTGTTACTTGTTATGGTAAAATGTAAAGTTGTATAAGCGAAAAATGTCCAGATAAGAGATTTGCAAACCATATTATTATTAAGTATCTCTACCTTCTCTTTTTCTTTCTGTAGGCGTGAACAGAAAACGACAGCTCTGCAAAAGCACGTCTCCAGACAACACAGCGGGTCCCACAATGACCACCAAAACGGTTCTGACGAAAACCGGAAGTCCCAAAGTCAGCAAGCACACGTGGAAGAAGGAAGATCTTTACAAAATGGCGGTGCTGCACAATGGACGCCTGGCACGTGACCTGGAGTGGACGCACCCTCTGTCAAACAACGGACATACCAAGCATTAAGTCAGACTGCTGTTGCTATGCTGCGCTTTCACTGACTTGAAATGGAAACTACAACCACCGAAATGTTTAGGACATTTCATTTTGCCAAAAATTTAGTAAAACTCCGTTTGGGTTTACAGCTTGACAGAAAAAAACATGACAGTTTGAAGAAACAAAAATAAGGAAGAAGAAGAAAAACTTTGTTATTGCACACGTAGATAGTTGTAGATCAAGAACTTTCACAATCATTACAAGAATCTCAGAAGAGGGTTGAATTTGTTTAACCATATGTTTCAGTACATATAATTTGAAAACATCAACTTTATGACTTTAATCTTGTATAAAGCGTAGCGCAGATGTATTTCTCTCAGGGAGAGGAAATATGTTGAAACATTGTAATCTACTTCTAAAAGATATGGACCCAACCTGTTTTCTACCGTGAAACTTACTGGTTAGAATATATTTCGATAAGAAAGAAACTAGGCTTTTCTTTCGAAAAAAAAAAATAAATATGAAATATGACAAAATGACCGACGCTATTATAGATGCAAAGAGATGCACTCGATTATTGGTATCGTTTCATCCAAAATGGATAATGACCTCCTCAGAACTCGAACTTTCCACATACACTACCCCTACATGTGGCAAAACTCCAAGACTGGACATTCCCAAAGTCTTTTAGAAATAACAGTTCACAGCGTTGTTCATCTTGAACTTACAATGCACATCTGTGAATCGAATTGTCTTATGCCTTTAAAAAAAGGAAATGAGATCCTTGCTAGACGCTTTCAGGAGAATTCACAGCCAAACAAATAGATGCCAAGCCAAGGAGAAAACAATTCTTCTTGCCAAAATGCACCCAAATCAATCATAGATTTTTAATCTGGGAAAAGACAGCTCTGGAGATCCCTTGACGAAAGATGGGCGATGTTTTATTTCAACATTTTGGCATTGGGGAATTGAAGTCCATTTATGTTAAGAGCATGCGTGGGCTCGTCTGAATGTGTGATCTCCCTCATGTATTTCATGTATTTTCCATAACCCTTCTATTTATTTATGGTTTATTTTAAGTCAGCGTTATTTGTTATGTATATTATTCTCCTTCTGAGAAGGGCAAAATGAAAATAACCCTTTAGTTCTTAACAAGAGACTTTCGAAAAGTGTGTTGTATTACCTCTTCTTTCCTGCCTCTCTCTCTCTCTCTTTCTCTCTCTCTCTCTTTCTCGTTATCTCTCTCTCTCTCCCCTCTTCTCTAGATTTATGTTTCTCTTTCTTTTCTCTCTCTCTCTCTCTCTCCGCTTCTCCATATTTTTCTCTCCTCTCTCTCCCTCTCTCTCTCTCTCTCTCCCTCCCTCCCTCCCTTTTATCGAATCTTTTATAATATTTATGAAGTATCTGCACTTTTGCAGGGGCCGTTCCTACCGCATCATTCTGGGACATTTGGCAGAGACAATAAAGACAACAGAATTGTTAAAGTGAGAAAAGGCTGTCACTGGTATGGCACCAAAAAAAAAAAAACCAATGAAAGGGGCTCCAGATAACTAAATTACGGGTCCCTCCGTTGATACAATCATGCTCGGCAGCTTTACACAACATGGCGTCATCAATCAAATGACAATGGAACTCTGTTAAAGCAACTTGAACTAATTGCCCAGCAAGGGAGGAACTAAAACACTTGAAATTTTGGTTGTATCAACGTCATTAGAGACTAAAACATTGCCGGATACCAGCATTGTCCACGGCCGTAAATTCATTAGAATCTTAAGGTCTGCCGCTTTTAAAACTCAATGCTTTAAGGCAACGACCTATCAAACCTCTTGATCACTCGTATATGATAGGTATTTGGACATGTCATTGATAGAACATCATAATATGTCACTTTTATGATGGAGGATTATAATTTTCTTCATAATATTATAAAAACAAATATCTCTGACTGAAGTCACTACATAAAATAAGCTTGGTTTGACATGTGATTATCTATAATAACTGCATGTATTTATTTATTCTGCCACTATTTATTCTGTCAAAGTTATGACAAAATGTCATTCCTGAAGGGAAAGCAGTGGGGTACACTTGTTTATTAATTATTCGCTCAGTATGCAATGTTTATTTTCTTCTTGACATCCATTAAAAAAAAAATATATACCTAAAATACCTCACAAACGCATAAATATGACAGGTCATCTGCTTAGCAAACATAACATCATGAAAATAAATGATGTATGTTCTGAAAATGTCCCCTCAATAACCTACAAATTTTTACCTCAAAATCGAGGGGTTAAAGCAAGAATGTCATATCTGCAAAAATTCAGCTTTTTAGTTGCCATACGTGATTTTCCATATAAACTAGACTATCTGCAACACTGAGGCGATTCAAGTGCTTAAATTAGTGTGTATATATCACAAAAAAAAACAAACAAACCATAGTTTATGACCATACAAAGGAATCTAATTTCACAGCTTTCATCAAAAATTCAAATTCATTTATCTAAAAATAGCATTCTTGCAGATATGACATTATTTCTTTAACCCTTCGAAATAAGGGCTAAAATTATTTTGCTCATACCACGTAGACAAAACACGATTATGGCATGGTGCTTTTCATCGTTTCGCGATCAAAATGTCTTGTTCTTCCTGGGCGAATGATATGTGAGTCTATAGATCTATTACTGTCTATTAGTATCTCGCATTTCTATTAGCGTACGAAGGTTTGAAGGTAGCACTAGTTTACAGGTATTTACATTTTCCTGAGATGACCACAGAGTATTCTGGCTGCTGTAAAACTTGTTAGGGCGACCATTTTTTTTCTGTTTAAATATTTTGTTAGCAGTATACTATTACACTCCTAGCCACCAAGCCTACAACCTATGCCAGAATCTGGATTAAGATGTTACCTTTTGAGTGTTATTTGTTCTGCTTTTGAAAGAGCCAGTCTCAAAATATCCAGATCGTCGTGTTGTCTTCAAACCATGGACATCACCATTTGCCTGTGACCCATGGCTCCATTTTGGCCCTTTGCATGTCTGACAGGTTTCTTTGAACGCGTACATTAGCCTTGCAACTATGTCAAAGGTAAAGAACGGGTATAACGTGATGCGAAGTTCGCCAGTCTTCTGGTAGAACCTAGTATGATATGTCAGTTTGGCCAAAATCGATTAAGTAGCATATTTAGCACCACTAGGTCATAAATTATTGCTTGAATAAGACCAATAAAAATGTTTGAAAGTCCGTGTTTCATGTTTAGTTTAAAGTGGTCAAGAATATAAACCTGCCATCCCATTTTTTCTTGCTTCAGATGGAAAACTTGAGTAAATAAAAATATTAAAGACAAAAATCAAAGGGCGATGACATAATAATAATAAAAATAATAATAATAATAATACATAGCATTTATATAGCGCTCATCCCTGTAGATACAGGCTCTGAGCGCTTTACATAGAGAAGTAAATAAGATTATTCAGCTCACACACTCAATCATACTACACTCTGTACACATGTACTGCAACACCAGAGAATACATATTTTGGAGACTGAACGGACTCAGCGAGTTTGGTGGCTGCCTACCCTTCAATTTCACCGCAGAATAAAAGAAAAAATGACATCACAGCCACTGTATTACATGGCTGCGTTTCTCTTATATTCTTTAACGATATTTTTAGTATAATTTGACGTCATTTGAGTATGAAGAGGCCGTCCCTCGGACAGCGGACTCCGCTCATTGGCTCTATCACCCATATCAATATCATACTAAAATGACGTCAAATCACACTCAAATAAGACCTAAGAAACGCAGCCCATGTGCGAAAGCATGCGAACGATCAGTTTCACTACTACCACAGTGTAGACTAGTGTAGAGTTAGTCGCTCGTATGCAGTGCAGGCAGTATTCAAACGATATTCAACTATCTCTCAACACAGAATGAGTCTGAATCTCATTCGCAAACAAGAAGGAAACGACACCTCTGTGACTTCTTGCTTCATATTACAGGTAGGTGGGAGATAATGAACGCGAATAAACATGTTTGTTTTCAGCAGTCTTACTCCATTCATAAAGTATCACAGTGTGACCTAATTACGTGGGCAGTGAGCTTAATAATGATTGTGAAAAAGACCTGAGAATGACCCAAACGAACTATCAGAGAGAAAAATTTTGCTACTCATATTGATTAACATTTGCACACTGCTATAAAAGTTTTGATAAAAGTAAAACACATTGCTATAATGCACACAAAAATTGCAACATCGTACACATAGACCGGCACAATATCCGTCTAAACACATCTGCACGACTTGCATGCCTCACGAGAACTCATGCCCTGAGGATACATGTGAAACTCATTGTTAATTAGACTTGGTACTGCTCATTATGTCGGTCTGCTGATTCACAACTCACATGTGTGAGAGGCACAAATATTCGCTGGTTATTGGCAGTTCCCATTGTTGGCTCTGATTGTGTGACTGACTTCCAGAAGTTATTTTCTCGATAAACCCAGAAGTAAATGGCGTATCCTATAGTGACTGTTACGCAGAAGGCAAGTTGAAGATTTTACCGTAGAATGCCGCGAAAAGGACAGGACAAACGCTTGATGTTCTCTTTGGCAAAATAAACACAGGAATGCTGATCTTTTACAATATCACTAACATATTTCTTGGTATTCAGGGATGATATATCATGCCAAATCTCGAAGGAATGACATATCACCGTTCACAACAACTTTAACTCTGGAAAAGCTACCAGATCGGCGACATTTTGTCTGTGATAGGACTTTACCTGTACATACCTAATTTTCAAATTTCAGTCAGACACATACAGGATGTTACCACATCTCTGGAGAAATATTACTTTAACTACTTGACCACTCAGATTACAGTGTTAGTGGCATCATAAATGGTTTATAAAACTGACTCCAATTCGGGCTATGACATGTAGGTACTTATTTCAGTCACAACTAGAAAAATACTCAACATATTTTCCCGGCGTGATAGACTAGACGATAAAGAAATTATCATAGTGACAGAGGCTGAACTGGACCGCATCTCAGTGCCCCTCACGCAGATGACTTCGTCCACATTGTTATCAAGTCGCTGAACAACAATGTCTGGAAGTTGCCAGCGATAGGTGTTAGCCATCCCCAGATACAACTGTGCAAGCCTGTTAGTACTGATCTTGCTGTAATGTTATGTAAACACTGACGTCGAGTGAAATGTGGCCATTGTCTGTTTCTGGGACCGCTGATGCAACTGCGGCTGTTGCGTTTTTCTAGTATTATTACGTTTTTAAGAATTCATATATTTTTATTGTGAACGTTTTAATGGTTAATTTTTTTTATTGTTAACTCATATGTATATCATGTAAGTATGTGTGTACGTCTAAAACGACACTTTGCTGCAACACTCAGGTTTACGTGCATTTGTGAGGGGGATTTATGTCAGATACAGGAGTGTTACAGCAAATTGTCGCATTGTATAAAATAATATCAGTTCGGGTTGTTACTGCCTTGTTAAATTATTGCTCACATTTTATTACATTTGTTTTCACTTTTCTTATGTCCAACACTCTGATTCAATGTTTGCTTGATTCAGCTGTTGTACTTTGTACTTTTTTCATCTTTTAAAAAACGTTTTACTATAAATTTGACAGCTGTGGGTACCCATAAAAAATACATAAGGTATAGAATGAAAGTACCTTCTATAACTATCAAAGTGTATATAATAATGCGAGAAAGTTATTAACCTGCCCACTTTGTTCAATTTTTTTACTGACACCAAAACTTTTGAAACTAGCATAGACAACATTAATCGACACTGGATTGCATACTTCTTTACTGGTTGAAGAATTAATTACATCATTATTTGGATTAACTCCTGATTAGTTCCTTTACACTTTTATTTGCATACATAGACAAGTCTTTTGTTGACCAACAAGAGAAGTGCGAATGCTTCTAGCCCCACCCCTTACCCACTCATCCGCTCAACTTTGAGCAACGCATTACAACTACCGTTCAGATGTTTGTAGATTTTACTGTGGGCGGGACTAATTATTAGCCAATGAGGATAAAGAAGATGGCAGGAGGGTGTGAGATGTATGGATGTTCTTTGGTATTCACGAGAATGAATATGATATGCAGTATACTGTACATTGAGACACTCTTATTACGAAATGCCCTGTAGGCTTCCAAGTGCTTGCATGTAAAGGTGTTCGCAATATCCATGTAAATGATCAAAGAGCTAACACTTTAGGATTTCAGAAGGGTTTTTACAATAAGCGTGTCTGAGTGTAGGCCTGTTTGACATTATATTGCCTTTTCATAAAAATGAATTCGTTATGTTGTCAATAAAGTGTGCTTTGTTCTATTTCTCATTCAGTTTTTGGTTTTGTGGGGTTTTTTTTGTGTGTGTGTGTTCATTAACGTTGTGAACTTTTATGGGAGCCCTACAGGTTGCAGGAGCCAACTTGTAAAAGCTTCTTTGAGCCATTTAATACAAATTTCTCCTCGAACCACACAGACGTTCCGAGATGGCCAAGGCTAGTCTGCAGGTCTGGTGCCACCACAGTGCTCAAATTACATACTGTTTACAGTGGGGATTCTTTATTTAGATTTTTCACAGTTTTAATTTAAATGAAAAGGGGTTGAAAATTTTGGACTTCTTTTGCAGATCACAGGCCCACACAAACGAAATCCGTCGATGTCATTGGGAAACACTGTTTGCAATAATTATTTTTTTACAAATTCAAGACTGAATTTTACCACTTCTGCTATGTGGTTTCATGTTATATGATTATTTCTACACAATCTGACCAAAGGACAGTTTTTATACTCTGCTGCTATCCACTCTGGTATTTCACTTTTTTTTTTACTAATTAGGATGTTAGGACTCTGCACCTTATATCGACAGACGAGAATACGTTCATGGAAAGAGCAAGCTTTGACGAGGACAGCGGGAGGGAAGGGTGAGAGAGAGAGTACGAGAGAGAGAGAGAGAGAGAGAGAGAGAGAACGAGAGAGAGAGAGAGAGAGAGAGAGAGAGAGAGAGAGAGAGAGACGGAGAGGGTAGGGGCATAGGAAAGAGAAAAAGGATGAAGCATTAGGCGAATGTTCATTTTCAAAATATTTGCTATGGCCTTGTTTTCCTCCAGTGAAGTACCTAGGGGCTCTGGCTAAACTCTTCTTGCGGAATCTTCCTTATTCCAGATAAATATAAATCGAAAACAAACATTCTTTAAAACAAATGACATTTCTTTCATTCTTTCATTCTTTCTTTCTTTCTTTCTTTCTTTCTTTCTTTCTTTCTTTCTGTCACGTGTTCTTTCTTTCTTTCACATTTTTTCTTTCTCGGCAGTGCAAAGGGTTTCCATTCTTTCACTCCTTTGTCTGAAGAAGATCCACTACACCTTCACTCTACTCATGGCTTCATGGATCCTACATCTTCCTGTCCACTTGCCATGATGAGGGCCCTGCGCTATACTCTTGTGGGAGTCTCAGCAATTTTATAGGATCTCATGTCCTACCGACCTTGAAACACTGTTGAAAGCGAGAGAAAAAGAAAGAGAGAGAGAGAGAGGGAGAGAGAGAGAGAGAGAGAGAGAGAGAGAGAGAGAAAGAGAGAGATAAGCCCTCCTACGCTCTATCTCCTGCCTGAAGAAGAGTTAATCAGAGGAGTCAGATCGTGTGATTCGATACGTCAAAGTAACTGTATGGGAATCGGAAAATCGAGTGCGCAGTAATGGATCTCACGGCTCTGTGCGCCCGAAGTCTGGTGCCCTGTGGGCACCGCGAAATTGTGAGAGGTAACAATGGACCAAAAGAACAAAGAAAAAAAAATACGGAGATTTTATTTCTTGATATATCTAGCTGTTTTTGCAAGGTGATGAGACGGTTTTTTTTGGTGTTTTGTACATAGTTGCTCTTTCGTCGGCCCGTTGATGAAATTGTGAATTCTACACTCGCACTCAAATCAACCATCATTGTTTTTTGTTGTTTTTTTTTTATGTCAACTCTTCTACGTATAAGACATGCTCACATAAAGCCTTAGATCACAAATCTCATCGCAAAATAGAAAATTACGAAATAAACAAAATATGGAAAAAAAAAAAGAACAATGCTTTAAAATCGTCCTATGAAATCGTGAATTTCACAAGCAGCTGGCCAGGTGTGGAGTTCACGTTTTAATTGGCTGATTCTGATCATGCAGGTCTGTCCCTGGCACAAACTTTGCGAGAATGCAACCCCCCTCCCCACCCCTTCCCCGTNGTTTTTTTTTTTTCTTTTTTCTACAGACGTCTGTCTCACAGTGCGCAAATATTAGACAGAACTAGTGAAAACAAATTGGATATGAACTGGACGCGACTAAGACAATAAGTTAGGTAGATGTTTCTATATGGGGGTCCTCATCTTCCATGTTGGCATGTTATAGCCAAATGAGTAGTAGATCAGCTTCATTATTTTCAACCAGTCAACCTACAAAGAATGCTCAGTCGACTTGATAAGTGAAACTGAGAGCAATGCTTAAATCGTCTAAAACGATCATTTATTCATCACACAACATTATAGGTATCAAGTACCAAACACTCACGAACTTGGCTAGAATGATTATACAGTATAATAAAATTGTGCTCGTCTCTGGCCCGTCATTTACTGGATACTTGTGTCTGTTGAAGCTTTTTAGTTTTTATTCCAATTGCCCACATTTTTTTTCAATGATATTATTTTTGCCATTTCATTCTTGGTTCGAATGTATTCTGCATCCGAGGAAGGATGTCAGTCCGAAAATTTATGTATTAATGTGTTTTCTTCATTTATTTATTTATATGCAGTGTGGGGAAATGTTTTCTAAATAAATAAATATATTATAATAAGTAATTGCCTTCTTCTCAGCATGCCTCGCCTCATTTCTCCCCCCTCGCCCGCCCCATCCCATCCCCTTGACCCTTTCTTTTTTCTTTAAATTTCAGACAAGATCCTTCGTTTCCAAAAACATACTAGACGCTTTTCTCCAGCTACCGAGGACTGTAATACCCAGCCTAAAAGCAAGAATCACACATACTGTGCCAACTCCTAGGGTCACAACGGCTAAACTGGGGATAACGATATATTGTTTTTCTTACTGTCTATTCTTGCGCCATTTTAGGATATCTTGCAAAATTTGAGCGCTGTACCTTCAACAATATAGATTTGTATACCGAATAAACCCAGATCAAACATACAAATCCACCCACTCACTAATCGTTTTATTTAGTACTGTACTATGTAAGAAATGGAATTATTATTCGTCTTGCATGGGATCATCCTTCCCTATCTCCCGAAGTCTCTTGGCAGGGTTGAGAAAGTTCATCAAAAAAGTCTGTTGAAATCAAAGTCAGTCACGGGGAAAAGCTCTAAAGATCAAGTTTAGTTCTGTTCTATAGGAACTGAGTACTTTTCAGATCAGATCAGTTTCCCATGGTTTTAGAAGTCGGCATTTCTTTCTGGTTTCTGAAGTAGATATGAACTGAACTGAAATTAAGGCAGAAAATTAAAGTTTAAGTTAAACACCCAAACCAACTACAGCTCAGATTGAGATCTGTTCGTCCAAAATAGCTGTTAAGCTCAGATGANGAGAAAAATTTGCTTACCCGCTGTTCTGACGGTCTTTCGTGTTTCTTTTTATACAAGATCTCCCTGCACGACTTCCAGTTTTTTGTTTCTTTTGGTTGCGAGATGTTAATAGTTTAGACCGTAGCAGAGGTGCCAGATTTGGCTCTTTTGGAGCCAAAAACCAATTTTAAAAAATTCAGTTACTATTGTCTAAATCTTGTCCTTTCCCTTCCCACCCCCACCAAAAAATAAACAAGCAACGATAGGATATAAGTGCTAGATTACCAGAAAATTCATCCTCGCTACGCCCCTGTGTAGGTCTGTCCCTGGCACAAACTTTGCGAGAATGCAATTAACCCCCCCTCCCCCAACCTTTTTTTTTTCTTTTTTAATAAGACGTCTGTCTCACTGTGCGCAAATACTAGACAGAACTAGTGAAAACAAATTGGATATGAACTGGATGCGACTAAGACAATAAGTTAGGTAGATGTTTCTATATGGGGTCCTCATCTTCCATGTTGGCATGTTATAGCCAAATGAGTAGTATGTGTTACCTAAACTATAGATCAGCTTCATTATTTTCAACCAGTCAACCCACAAAGAATGCTCAGTCGACTTGATAAATGGAAATGAGAGAAATGCTGTTCGTTTAAATCTCTAAACGATCATTTATTTATCACACATTATAGGTATCAAGTACCAAACACTCACGAACTTGACTAGAATGATTGTATAACATGTTTGTGCGCGTCTTTGGCCTATCTCTTCCTGGATACTTGTGTCTGTTCAAGCTTTTTATTTTTTATTCCAATTGCCCCCATTTTTTTTCAATTCTATTATTTTTGCTATTTCATTCTTGGTTCGAGTGTTTTCTGCATCTGAGGAAGGATGTCAGTCCGAAAATTTATGTATTAATGTGTTTTCTTCATTTATTTATTTATATACAGTGCGGGGAAATGTTTACTAAATAAATAAATTTATTATTATAACAAGTAATTGCCTTCTTCTCAGCCTGCCTCGCCTCATTTCTCCCCCC
>JAWQUT010000428.1:209251-229649 GCA_033807755.1 Ellobium chinense | reverse complement strand
CACCTCATCCCCTTGACTCTTCCTTTTTTCTTTAAATTTCGGACGAGACCCTTCGTTACCAGAAACATACTAAACGCTTTTCTCCAGCTATCGAGGAGTGTAATACCCAGCCTAAAAGCAAGAATCACACATACTGTGCCAATCCCTGGGGTCACAACGGCTAAACTGGGGATAAAGATATACTGTTTTTCTTACTGTCTATTCTTGCGCCATTTTAGGATATCTTGCAAAATTTGAGCGCTGTACCTTCAACAATATAGATTTGTATACCGAATAAACCCAGATCAAACATACAAATCCACCCACTCACTAATCGTTTTATTTAGTACTGTACTATGTAAGAAATGGAATTATTATTCGTCTTGCATGGGATCATCCTTCCCTATCTCCCGAAGTCTCTTGGCAGGGTTGAGAAAGTTCATCAAAAAAGTCTGTTGAAATCAAAGTCAGTCACGGGGAAAAGCTCTAAAGATCAAGTTTAGTTCTGTTCTATAGGAACTGAGTACTTTTCAGATCAGATCAGTTTCCCATGGTTTTAGAAGTCGGCATTTCTTTCTGGTTTCTGAAGTAGATATGAACTGAACTGAAATTAAGGCAGAAAATTAAAGTTTAAGTTAAACACCCAAACCAACTACAGCTCAGATTGAGATCTGTTCGTCCAAAATAGCTGTTAAGCTCAGATGAAGTTCACGTGGACTGAACTTAAGTTCACGAACTGGGTTCATGTATTATCAGTTCAGCCCATCCATGGTTCTAGGGTACCCCAAAGTGTGCATACTCAATAGTTGAAAAACCATCTCTTTTAGCTTTGTCTTTTAGCGAATGTCGTCTCGTTAGCTGAGGTAGATTAGGTTCATGCCTAGAGCTACAAGGTTTCAGGCACCTATTAATAGTTTTAATAAGCCAAATCACTAATTGTTAAAATTCTAATAATCTGCCAATAATATGTAAAATCCTTCCTTTATGGGGCCCTATTAGCCAATGTCAGGATGTAGACATGCGTAAAAATGACCTATGATCTAGAAATATGCATCCAATTTTAAAAGTTCCAGGTACAATTTGAGTCTATTATATATAAAAATAGAATATGTTAGGTATATGTTTTAGCATGCCGTCCAAACCAGCCTAATGAAAGAACTGGGGACCAGATCAGAAGGCGAAGTGACAATTTTTGAAAGAGATTTGTCAAAATTTTTGGGCGTCAACCACCTGTCCCCCTTCCCCCACCTCATATAACATAGATCGTAGTACGCTCCATCATCGTCAAAATTACCCATGCTGACTCGATTCAATGTCAATTTTAAGGTTTTTCCCAACTTGTACAATATTTTTCGTTTAAAATAAGGACAGCAAATATATCATTCTTTTCTACAATTTTCAAAACTCATATTTCATAAAGTCTACCCGGTGGTGTCTTTTAACGATTTTTATTAGTTTATCAGTTTCAGAAAGAGCCTTGTTTTATCTGGCAGCTAGATCTACACATCAGACAACTTTCAAACATACATGATTGAAAAAAATATTTAAAATTGAATCCTAGAGTGTAGAGCCAAACCAAATAATGTGCAGATGACTGTGTAAGCGATCTCTGATATATTATTCACCTTGTGGCCTGGAGTACATGTATCACTCATTTTAGCTTAAAGGGATAGGGATAGCTATCTGCTTCACAACCTAAGAAAATCCACAATATTTTTTCATAAATTTTCAACCTCATACATGTTTCCTTCTTCCGAGAAAATTCAGTTGAAAAGTCTCTCTTTCTTTCTTTCTCTCTGTCTTTCACACACACACACGCACACACGCACACACACACACACACTCGCACGCACGCACGCACGCACGCACACACGCACGCACGTACGTATATTATCTCCTCAAGTCCTTTATAAGCATGATCATGACCATAATCATGATCATCATCGATGTGAACATCACCTTCATCAAGTTGACGAGTAACGACAATAACTGCCGTAAACGTTGGCACAAATTACCGCCGGCGACAATTTGTGCCGTTACAGGAGTGGTGAGAGTGGTGTTACATTGATTTCGTGGGGATACCCTACAGAAGAACAATTTGATGTAGATTTTGGTCATTAAAACAATTTTAGCGCCAGGAACGTCATTTTCTCCATGCTCCACATAGAGCTGATCACTAGCCTCGGTCAGTGTTATGCACGGATATTCACTTTGACCCTCCAGCTTCGCCAGGTGCCCTCCGACTGATGACGTAGGCGGTTATCGGACTTGGAGCGATCCGAGGTTCACGCGGAAGATCTGAAGAACTCTATAAGAGCACCTGTGAACAAGGTACGAATACAATTTCAAGTTATGAAACGTGGTAGAAGGAAATTGGCTATTTTCCCACACATTCTCCCCCACTGAAAATGGAACAAACTTCCTCGTTTCTCTATTATAAGAGGGGAAGAGAATAGAAATGTGAACTGGCTTGAAGGAAGAGGGAAAAGGTGGGAAGTAAACAATAGGATTGTTCATGCAGCAGCTGGCTTTCGGCCCCCTGTGTGCCGCTCCTATCTCCTGGTTCAGCACCAGTGTGTCGATATCATTATTCGCTAATATACAAAATCCCCTTTTTTGAGACCCTGCCCACCAATATCAAGGTGTAGAAATACGTAAGAAGACCTGTGGATAACGCATCCAAGTTTAAAGTTCGAAGTACAATTTGAGCCTTAGAGATATAAAAGTAAAATGTGTTAGACCTATGCTTTATCATGCGGTCAAAACTAGCTTAGTGAAAATATTGGGGGACTAAGTCAGAAGAAAAGATGACTATTTTTGAAAAAGATTTTTGAACAGTTTTGGGCTTTGACCCTCCTTGTTTTCCTCCTCAAGTGATAGGGCAATGGAAGTACAGCTGTACTTTAACTTTCCTCGTAGCGTGAGACGCCTCAGGCCCAGCTTCCCGCTGGATGCGTGACCATTGTTACTGATAATAACCGTTGCACCTGTTGTCTCCTGGCCGATCAGTTGATACTGAGCTGCAAAATTTGACCACCGCGGCCAGCGCTCGGCAACGAGACGCCTGTAAATATTCTATTGCCTCTTTCATCCATAGCCAGCGGAAAATTCCGACGTCATAGTATAATAATAATTTGTAGAATAACACATCTCATTTTTAGGCCACTAGAAGGAAGAAAACAAACAAACAAACAGAAAAAAAAGCTGTCAATGACCGTGTGCTGACTAAGGAATCATAGGAATCATAGGAACCCTTATTAGGAACGTCTCTCCCCACCATAATCAGCAATCTCCTTCAGCTCTTCCCTTCCGTGTCAAAGAACGGCCACATTTCAGTGTTTCAATTACAGTTGTTAGAGAATGGCCTCATAACGCTGGCACTAAGAAATATGTGGTAGGGCCAAGACAAGTCGCATAATGGCCGGATCGATAGGTAAGTCTCCTTTTAGAAGAAATTGCTAACATTATAGTAAATTATACCGAAGGACCAGTCGAGCGACGAGCTGCCAAGGAAGTCATCATAGAGGCGTGCCGCCGTATTCTGTCTGCAAAAATAATAATAATAATATGTACACGTTCTTTATTCCGGCAAAAGGAGGCTGGTTAAAATAAAGTCTCCTAGAACGTTTGCACTACTCAGGATCAACGCATGCACCGGTACTCCCAGCAGAACAGATCAGTATGTAACATTTTCAACTCTCTGGATTGTACAGTGACAGTGCCACGGACATTTATTTGTTCAGATTCTAAACATTAACATTTTCCTTCTCTCTTCCTCTCTCTTTTTCTTAATTTCTCTCTTTCTCTCCCTCTATCTGTCTGTCTCTTTTTTGCTGTCTCTTTCTTCCCATAACCAGAAGCCCATTAAGCGGTATAAAGAAAAAGGTGAATGAAATGTTTTTTTTTCCAAGGCAGTTACAATATGACCATTGAGAGCTTGCGCATTATCGATTCTAAGAATTACATTAGGACATCCGTGCTGAATGCACTCTTAGTAGTGTTCAACATGCAAAGTCAGTGTAAATTCTTACGAGGATAGGAGACCCAATTGTAAATGCGCAAGCTCTAAATTTAGTTACGGGAACTGAAGCTACGGCATTTTGAAACGGATTTCAACACCTGTCATGTTAGCAGTTGTGATAATTAATATACTGGCCTTTTATTATTCAGTCTGTGAAAAGGACAAGAATGAAAAATAATCATTAACCAGTAGACCAATGGCCTTTCTGTACTGATCAGGACTCAAAGACGCAGAAGGGGTCAGCTTATCAGACCATCCTGCCGTCTCCATAAAAAGAACCGTAGGGGGCATGGATCAGGAAGTAACAGTGAACGCAAAACGGTCTCGCGTTGTGCCTCTTTTTCATAGCTCATACAGTCCACGAACTCGAAAATTATAATCTAAGAAATGAAATCCCAGCTGAAAAGATGAGGAACATTAAACTCTATATTTATATTATCTGGTTAATATTGCTACAATAAGGACTGCAGGACACTGCAGACTCAACAAGCACCAACACAAGATATACAAATACAGCTAAGCTTTCTGTCCGTGCCTGCAGGCAGATCAAAACCCACAATCGGGGTGGGGCTCGTCAGTAGGTGCAGCCCGTTCACTGCTGGGTAAAATTTAGCTCAGACTATAAATAACGTAGATGTGATTTTGACAAAACCAGGAACCAAGTTCAATCAAGAGATTCGTATTTACCTTTGTTCTTCGCATTTCTCTTTTCTCTCAGCTCTGACGCTATACTCATAATACAATCATACGGGTCATCGCTATTTAGAACAAGAGCAGTGGGTCCCACTTTTACCATGTCGTGAGAGGGAGACTCCAAAGAGTGAATGACTAAGTAATACATGTACTTGTAGTTATTGATAAAGAAATTAATGCTTGTCATTGGAGATACCGAGCTGCGAAGTAAGTAAATAGGAGGAGGAGGGGCGGCTCCGGCTGGCCTGGTTTAGTCTTGTGGGATGCTATTGATTTAAGTGTTTCGGAAAGGTCATATCCAGTGATACACATGTAGTGGGCTTTAAAAAGCTTATCGAGGGAAATCATGCGATCACTTGATAATAATATTATTATACCTAACGCCGTTAGATGGTATCAAACACTTCTCTTCCATGATCAGAGAGACCCATTTAATTCCCTATCCCTCCCTGCATCACCAGGCACACAGTAAATTCCCCATTCCCCCCCCCCCCCCCNCCCCAGCATAACTAAAGCATAATCATCAGCAGCATACTTGCCATCATTATTATCAATGAAAGTAAAATTGGTTCTACCCAGAATTAACACAAAACTTTTGAAACATTTGTAATAAATTATTAGAAACAAAGGGCAACGTTTCTTGTCCCAACACTTCTAATGAGCTCATCATCATCATCATCATCATCATCATCATCATCACTACCAACACTATCACCACTACGACATTTGTCCATGTGACTCTGTCTGAGTGTGCGGATGTTTATAATGACGTTCAGAATAGTGTTAGATATCACAGGTGTTCTCAGAATCGGAGTTGTGTGCAGGACTGGGCAAGTCAGTTCAAATCAAGTTCAGTTGATGACGGTTATATCAAGTTTAGCTCAGTTCCATGAAAACTGAGGAGATTTCAGATCAGTTCACCTCCACCTGGTTTCAGGAATTGGCTTTCCGTTCTATTTTTTGAGATAGATGTGAGCTAATCTGAAATTTAGATAGAAATCAAAGCACAGATCAAGCAACTAAAATAGTTACAGTTCAGTTCCAGATCAGTTCTTTCGATATAGCTATTTAGCTCTGATCAAATTCACGTGCACCGAACTTACGCTCACGAACTGCATTCATATTATCTTAGTTCTATCCAATATTGGTTGCTTGCGAACTTAGCCTTTGAAATTCAGACGGCAGACCGTGTAAATCTGTGATAGCGTGCTTAATACTTAATTGTACAAGTTAAGAATAGTCGTCTCATTACACAGCCACAGTCCGTAAACGTCACAACAAGAAGACACCAGAACACAAAAATGCAGAGAAATAATGTTAACTATAAATTTTATTTTATTCATAGAATCACAGATTTGGCATAGGGCGAAGTTATCACATAATGTGTGGCAAGAAATTGTATTTTAAATATTACAATAAAGCGTTTTAAATCAAACATGTTTTTTACAAAAAGCTCTTATATGAAACCAGCGCTATTCCGAAGAAAACGCTTTGCAAGTCCCTTTAATGACAGCTGGTGTTAAATCAGGCGAATGAATATTGAGAATTGTTCTTTATGTGAAACACTTAAGAATGCACACTGATAGTTGATATTATATTATGTGTATTAGACTCTACATTGAAACATGTTTACAAGTTCACAAAGTCATGATTTTTAGTATGTCACTGAACCGGGTGACATATACATAACTGAGTTTGCATTTTTCAAGTTCACAAAGTCATGATTTTTATTATGTAAATGAAGGGGGTGGCAGATATATAACTGAGTTTGCATTTTTCAAGTTCACAAAGTCATGATTTTCAGTATGTAACTGAACGGGATGGCATATAGTTTATATAGTCTAAATGAGTTTGCATTTTGCAAGTTCACAACGTCATGTTTTGGGGGTTTTTGTTGTTTTTTTCTAATGTAACTGAATGGGGTGGCATATATAATATACAATTGAGTTTGCATTTTTGAAAGTTCAAATTCACCAAGTTATGTTTTTTGTGGTTTTTTTATGTAACCGAACGGTGCGACATATATATATATATATATACCTGAATTTGCATATTTTAGGGTTGACAAAGTTCATGTTTTTTAGTCTGTAACTGAATAGGGTGGCCCATATATAACTGAGATTGTATTTTTTCTTATTTCATCTTTTTTAGAATTGACTTCTGTACAACCTTCTTCTGTAAATATACTTGATATGCACGGGAGCATGTATAATGAATACACTTCGGGACAGATCAGAAGTGCTTTTGTTAACAAAAATAAGCATTAACCATATCCATAACCATATCCATATCCATTCCTTAGCTATTTGAAAATAAGCATTAACCATATCCATTCCTTAGCTATTTGAAAACTGGACAATACAGAAGATTAAACTGTCGGTAATGGAAGCCCGCACATACTAATAATGTGTAACTTAAGCATCTTAAAGAGAGTATTGGGGCAAAAAATGTACTTGTTAAGCGTTTATTTGCACCAGCCTGTACGTTTTAAACGAATTGGATTACTAAAAACAACAAATAGAAGAAAAATCGGGCCCAAAAATACTGTAATCAGTAGCCGTGTTTACCACAGATGATGTAGTACTGTATTACATGTGCTTCGCTATCACGGATCTGGCAGACTAATATTGTTACACATAAATTCAAACGATACTCAGCTGCGCCAACATAAATTCAAAGCCGCCAAAGCTGTGAATTCAGTTGGCGCAGCTGAGTATCGTTATTAAATCTTCATGATTTTGAACAGGTGTGGACCTTATAAACGAGGTATTCCTACTAGAAACGTACTTAATATCCAGGTCCAACTGTACCCTCCCACAGTACCTTATACTCTGCCTGTGGTCTTCATTCTCACATCTCTATTATTCTTCCTGCTTTTGCTAAATTAATCGTTATCGTATATCCTTAGAATCTCAGTGATTGGTTGCAATCTGAGCCAACAGACCAATCTTAACTGACACGTCTTAGTCTTAAGTAGAGAGATACAATTGCAAGACGTTCATAATTATACTCAGAAACTCAATGCCACCACTGGGTATTAGGATACCATGCGTCTGAAAATAGAAAAAAAACTTTAATGAAGACTAGTTATTCTATTATGTGCGGTCAACTGTATTCATAAGGAGTGTTTTGACCAAAAGAAGTGTTTTGACTATCTTAACAGAAGTGTTCATTTGTGTTAATTTTGGGGATTAGTTCCCCTGGACCCTGTAACCGGAAACGGAACAAGTAAAAAAGAACCGTTGAGAAAATCGTGTTAGTTGATGGCTGATGTAGAACCAGGGTCCGTAAATAAAGTATTTATTTGCATTTACATTATTCTTCATCTTCTTCATGTTGGTGAAAGTCTACAACATATTTCAGTCACAAACNAAAGAAGTGTTTTGACTATCTTAACCCTCTAGTGCCCACTGGTCCATGTTTGGCAACCCACACAACCCAGTGGTCCAAATATGGCACGGATGTTTCAGTGCCCGGAGGTCCAAATTTGACCCAAAATTTTTCACCTAATAAATATTGAAATTGTTCAAAATCAATGTTTTATATGCATTTTGAGTGGCATTTGAAGTGTATATGTGAATTTTCAGAATTTTCTTACCAGCATTTCTATGCCTGGCACTAGAGGGTTAACAGAAGTGTTCAGTACTAATATATGAGTCACAAACGATCTTGTTTTTGTCCTTTTCTTTTTCCAGTCGGCATTCCAGCATCCGCCGTGAATGTGTGGTCACCGTTGAGATTCACAAACACATAATATTGTAAATACAGTAAAACTCTGTCAGTATGAACCTGAAGGAAGCGGCCAAATCGTTTCGGATTAAACGAGTTTCGTGTAACAGAAATAACCAAAGAAATGTCAGATAACATTGTTCGTACGTGACGGCTTCCACGGTCTTGGCTGGATATAGCGTTACGTGCTATTGGGAATTGGTGTATTTTGTCATCACTTTTGATTCACCATGTGCCCGACCTAATCTCTAAGTGCCAGACCACTAGTAAACAAGGGAAGGGAAAATTTGCTATGACAGCAGCTTGGTTTTTGTTTTCTTATCTCAATCAGTCATTCCCTCGCTGTTACATCACTTATCGTTTTGTTAAAGATTCCCTGAAACACTATATCGATTTAACCGTGAAATATTACAGAAAATAAAGAAATATGAGATTTTCTATTCCCTCGTGTTGACCTAAATTTCGGGTAAAGCGCCAGCGTGGTAACAGAGTTTTATTTTATACCATCTCCACATGAAATTCCATTAACTTTTTTTTTTCAACTGCTGACAACACTAGGTAGCCTTATAATGTACATTTATTTGTCAGATGTGGAGTAGTCTTAACAGTGTTCTGCACATCTTTATTTTACTAATATCGACGTGCATGTATATTTTCAATGGATTTGGATCATAATGTCTCTGTTGTTGTAAGAACATATTCAGGAAAGAAGGTCTACTAGGTCACCTGTATCTAAGATATACTGTATCTTGAATTAATTACGAGTAGAGGTTTCTAAACATGCAAGAAATTAATTACGGGCAATTCCAGGAAAATGTCATGCCAGTGACGCAAATTCATGAAAAACATTGACTATACATTATTTTTATTTTTTTTATTGGGGTTATTTTGAACAGGGATTAATCATTCTTTAAAAAACAAAGCAGTTGCTGTACAATAATTTCCTTTCAGAAATGCGCTCAACTTACGTTGCATTCTGCTGGAATGTCCCATCTTGTACCATTGGTCTGTTATATACGTAAATGGAAATTAAGTTAAACCTTCATGTATATAATTCAAGAAGCATCACTGTTCAAATTCGATATTTTACCTTGACGTTGTTCATAGTAGTGTTTTACCTCTAAATTTGACTTCTCTTGACTTCTTCCAGGGAGAAAAATAATTATTGGACAAGGAAACTGTATCCAGCTGGTCTAGGTAGCCTTATAATGTACATTTACTTCTTAGATGTGAAGTAGTCTTACCAGTGGTCTGCACATCGTACTATATGGCTTGTTTCCTTTCTCCGAGTAGTATCTGGTTATACACTTAAACAGCAACTTTTCGAATCCTCGTCTTGCGGCCAGTCAAAATAAGCCTCATGCCGTTTTAAAAGCTATATCAAATTGTTGGTATGGCTGAAAACTTAATAAGTATGTATATTTATTTAGTGGAAACATAATACCTAGCGTTATTCTGGCCCGAAGTATAGTTGTTTGAAGTGGGGGGTGGCACTCCATAGAACATCAGTTCTGAGAATATGGCGATTGAAGAACATTTCTCAATTATAACATAACCGATTATTATCAATGCTGTTTTGCACAGAAATTATTCAATTCTCGACTTCCGAAAAAAACAAAAATTAATAAGAGCTCTACTACCCTACTCACCATTAGAGCCTGATATTTCAGTTCCTAGTTAGCGACAAGACCTCATTTTGACTGGCTGCAAGCCCCTCAGATAGTTTTATCAATACTTCATAACCTTCTTTATCATTATAATGTTTCATGGTAGGTCGTAGATTATACCATATTACATGTGGGAACCGACAGCGCCCTAAGGGCACCAATCTATAATCTTCGTTACTGAGACAACGCTATTCACAGGAGTACACCCAACTAAGATGCCTACATGTACAAACAACGCCCAATAAGTAGTTCTTGTGCCCTGATTTACTTCGTACTATATGGCTTGTTTCCTTTCTCCGAGCAGTATCTAGTTATACACTTAAAACAACAACAACCCCAACAACAAAACAGCACATTATCAAGAAGAGGGCGAGATGTTGATACTCTTGAAAAGTTTTTCCAAGGTCCCCGTCGGCATAAGGGCGACACTGCTGTGGCTAATGACGGACATGACATCATCGTTGAGCGAACTGGCCAAGAGCGTATTGGAGCGGCCGTCCATCTTAGGTAAATGGACGTTTTTGGTGGACTGAAATAAAAAGACAAATATCACGGTTTAGATATTTAGATCCGTTGCTCCATTCCGATTATATAGTTAAGTAATTAGTATAGTATAGTATAGTATAGTATAGTATAGTATAGTATAGTATAGTATAGTATAGCATAGCATAGCATAGCATAGCATAGCATAGCATAGCATAGCATAGCATAGCATAGGATGGCATGGCATGGTATGGCATGGCACCCAGTCTTGAGAGGAAAAAAAAAAGAATAGAATATATCAGGAAAATTTTTATAGCAGTAGACTTTAAGGTTGTTTAATTTACGTTCTAGTGTGATATGGCATGAACTCTAAAATAATCATGTTTATGTGCAACGGAACACCTGTCTATACGTGTACGGCAGAACCTCATGAATTCACACCCTAGGGGAGCTGCCAGGAATTTCTGAGTTTGAGTTTGTAAGTCGGTTGACTTCGTGACGGATATAGAAATCGTGTGACACAAGCCCAGAAGATTACGTTTTTCTTGGCTGGACCACACCTGGGTCATGACTCCCAAGTGTCCTTCTCAGTTTCTTAATTCCTTGCTTCATATCATCTCTGCCACCATGAAGCCATAGTGAAAGTTACATTTTAGGCATATTTACACTTACTGGGCAATATTATCCCACTGTTCGCTACTTTTGCCTAATCATTACCATTGAGAACTATGCCATTCTTATTTCACCTTCCATATTTCTTTTCATTGTCTCGATTTCTATCTCACTTTCTAGACAGAAAAAAAAAGATATCCAGTGGCTTGAGAATGCTCATTTGATAAATCAATTCTTTGTAACTATGCACTGGGTTTGGTTTTAAGCATTTCAGTTCAACAAAACCTCACTCTCAGGCGCCAGAAAAGTCACCAGCTCGGCGTAAGTCAACCCACTATTTATTGTAGGCTATTCTGGTCATTCCAAACATATATACAATGTGTATTAACTTCATTTCGAATACACCTTAAAAATATAAAACGCAGCTAATATCTTCCATATTGTATTGTGTTGCCAACTGGTATATGTTTACTTATTTGGTGGTCTCATTATTTCAGAAACACATAATCATCTTTTAATCCTATCTGTCAAGAGTTGTGCTTTGGAAAGCCTGAAATCTTACCATAGAGTCAAGCGACTAGAATCATGGTACCTATAACTGGTAATGCTTCAGACTGAAATTTACTGAACCGAGAATGGAATGAATGTGATACTAAGAGTTGGCTCTCTGAAGTCGTTCACAGTAAGTAAATAAGGAAAATAACACCAACCACGTTTTGCATCACACAGAAAAAAGCAACAAAAAACTCGATGATAAGAGTTCCCACTAAAATTGGTAAAATAAGTGACGAAAACGTCACTGCTTTCGGAGACCATGATAATCAGTAATTTAAGCTTCAATCTCATTTCCGATAAATTTATGCCATGGCCAAATATTGTTACATTTAATAAATTCACACAATGCCCATAGAAATCGATGAAGGAAAAGTGGAAAAAAAATGAAAGTGGAAAGAATGAAAAACAACCTACCTTTTGTAGTTAAGTCTGCCATTGTTTTTGAAAGTGATGTATAAGCTAAAAACTTTGATATCTAGTTAGTAACATCGTTCCAAGCAGCAGTAGATAAAAAAAAGGTAACACATGTTGTCAGCAGAGTGCAGCAGAATGTTAGTTTCTCTGAGCTAGGATGCAATGCCCCGAAAAACGTCACAAATCTTATTGTAGGAGCAAAGAAAAAAAAAACTCTCTCATTTTCTTGAAACTGCTCTTCGCAAGTAGGTTCTACTGGTGAAGCAGGACATTGTATGATATAATTCAGTCTGTTGAGATAGAACCATGATAGAACTTACTCAGCTACAGTCAAGATGTAGTTTCAGGGTTGTTGTCACTGACATTACTTAATGATATAGCTCAGTCTGTGGAGACAGAACTTACTGAGATGCTGTGAAGAAGTAGTTTCAGGGTTTTTTTTTGTCAATGACATTACTTCGTGCAAAGATCCGACACTGATTCATGTCGGGATTGAATAATTATTAGCTTTCTTACTGGTGCCGCTTTTTAAAGTGCCTGAACAAACGTGTGCAATATTCCGATGTGTGCTCATTCTCGTGGACTATTTAAGAAATATTTTGCAGTATGCGACCGAGTCATGAACCTCCTGAAGCTAGAAGTCTGAGGTTTTGATACAATATGTGCCTCGTCCAAAGCAGTCTAAAGGCATCAACACTCCAATTTCGGTCAAGGTGGTGTTCATCGTGGTATTGCATCCAAGCGATACATCTGCACAACACTCAATAAAGGATCCTCATTTTTTTTTTAATAACTGTCAAAAGTCCCTGAAATGTCCTTAAACTTTATTTCTGGGAATGACTATGGACCCCACGCGAGTAGTTTACATTGTACTCGTGAAAGGGCTTAAAAAAAGAGTATATCAGAGTATCCTTTACAACTGATCACCACACTGAAGACCAATATTGATGATATTTATGTGATTTCTTATGACTTCCCTGTTTCATCAAAAAAGTACAGCAGAACCTATATAGAAAGTATGCCTTCGCGCACGCAGTAAGTGTATTTAAAATGAGGTTATTTAATGGCGATATCCACTAGCATAATGAAATGATGGAATAATAATGAATCCCTGCATACAATGTTAACTTTAATAACGAGGTATAATTAGTTAAATCGTTCTTAATATTGAGGTTCCACTGTAGCAGCTAACCCTCGTCGTGCATAATTGTTTCAAAAGATTGTGTTAGGTGCAAAATGAAATATCTCGCAGCCAGTTGGAATGCAGCGTATGTCACAAGTCTATGGGTTTCGATAGCAAGCTCTGAACATGATCATGGCAGTTTAAAATCCAAATATGTGAAAAACAATCATTTCATTCCGGTACATATAGCTAGTCGTAATTGCAAATAAACTTTAGTTCTGTGAGACACTTTTCATGGCTTCTGTGATGTAATACCATTCCATGTGAAAACAGCATTATGTGGGTCAGTTGTCACAGATATCATTGTAACATAGCAAAGACATGATCACTGTCAGACAGGCTTTATTGTAGACTGGCCATTATCTATGAATGTTCTCCGTTCCATGGTAACGACCCTTGTCGAGTTATTAAATCTCGGGCCAGGAAAAAAATGTCTAAATCTGCTATTTGTTTCGCCCCGATAGAAGTACACAAAATAAGCTCTAATATAATACCACTAAGCTGATGTAATGGTCAAATGACAATTTCAGCCCCACTTTAACTGGCTGCGAGAAGCCCATAATACATAGTTTCCTCGAACAGTGACAGAGAAACGTATCAATTAACTCCTAAATGATGATTGAAAACTTACAGATATATAATGGTGCATCTTTTTCGTTGCCCATTTGTACTGTTGGCAGTGTGCGTCGTGAAACTGTAAACAATAAAATCAGTATACCGAATTAATACGGGACAGCTTATCGTATAATTACACCAATGCTTTTCTCTAACAGAGTCATTATCAAGAAATGAGCCTACATATTATATTCTCCACACATGGTTTTGCATGTATTGTTATCAACATGTGTGTCTACATACATTCTAACCAATCTGATTACAACAGTCTTCGCAAAGATCTTTCGCCACTTCAAAAAAGAAAAAAAAAGGAAAATGAACTATTGTTACCTGAAACTCTTTTAATTTATATATTCTGGGACAATACAGGTACTCTGGTCTAAAAAAGTGTTTCTTTAATTCCAAGGAAATTATTAAGAACGCATGACTAAGAGATTCAGAGAATACAGCAGTAAAACGTTTCGACCTTACACCTTTTTCTTTCCTTCGATCTTTGACCATATAACAGTAAGGGCGGCCACATTATTACGTCATAATAAACTTCATCATCGTCATCATCATCATTAATAGAAGAAAATATACATAAATCATCTATCAATCAAATGATTAAAGATTACATACTTTATTATGAAACACATGTAAGCATCTACTCATCAAATGTTTTGATTCAACATAGTTACCAAATTTTCGAACCGCACTTCTTCTTCAATGCAGATTATATGATAAAATATAGATAAATTTAACAAAACAAAGGATGAGGCACAGCTTTATACATATCACCATCATCATAACACCATCATCATCATCATTAAAACTAAATAAGGTTCTGCGCAGGTACGACACAAAACGTTTAAAAAAAAATGTATAATGGATTTATTAAAAATGGTCAACTTTTCATGCTTAATACTTTTTCAAGCCTGACGATCCAGATATAAGACGTACATAGAAAAGGAAGTGAATATTAGCCTGAGGGCCAGAAATAGAAACAGAAATTGAGCAACAACATCAACATCATCATCATTATCATCCTCATCATCTTTATCCTTCTGGACTAAGGCCATTTACTCTGCAGAGCATTAATCTATTAGAGCAAATATTAATTTAGAATATACGTGTAGGGTATAACTCTGAAAACATGGGGAATTCCCGTCAGTGTTTCTACTTGACAGCTTTATCCCAGCCAAGCTTTAGATGGAAGCACCTACTGCGAGGGTATCTTACCCTTTTTGTCTCACTCATCAGCACATCAGTAAATTTCTGTTTTGAATAATAACTACATATTTGCCACATTTTCACACTTTTTTAGTACTTGGAGCCAGATATGATGCCCATAAATACTGTTGCACCTGATCTTTCTATGAGTGTAGTGTAAAGGGCGTGTGGGTAATCTCCCTTTACTACAAAAATATGGTCCTACATGAATGGTCGGCCATGTTGTAGTTTATTACATTGACATGAATGGGGTGACATCGTACTTCATGTGAGAAGAGGCTTATCTCGATTACGCCCTAGCTAAGGCAGTTCCTTGCTATTTTTCTAAAAATAGCTTGCTGAGGTAAGAAAAGATCATCCCTCTCATGTCAGAATGCGCCAAATGAGGAACATGTTAACCATAAATATGCTTGAGCGAACAAAGCAAAAGAGCATGCTATCCAGGCGATCGTCCTAACCTAGGTACATGCTACATAATACAATATATTTATTACCTGTGTTCCATAGTCCATTAAAGATGGGCGTTTAGGTGCTGGTACCATAGGCATTGACCATTGATAGTCACTTCTCTCCCTTGCCGTAAGAACGGGAAGAGTTCGCTCCCTGTTGGCGGTCATTTTTAGGCTGAAATAATGCAAGAACTGTTCTTAGATAATGTTTCATTTAAGAAATAAAAAAGGTATCACCCTTCCCGCTCCCGTTTCATGACAAAAAAAAACAACCCACTTAATCATCTATTTCATTCGCAATGGCCGAACAATTCTACACTGATGTAAACAAAAAAAAAAAAGCCACTCAGTTCTAAAACAGCACCGTCGTTAGTTGGGCTTTGAGATTTACAGGTACATGAACAATAGCTTGGCAATCAAGAATCCAATTTCGAGCTTGAGACTTACATGTACANTTATGGAATGTTTTTCTTGTACGTCTTAAAGTGACAAAAAAAGTCGCCACTACATTGTTCAAGGGGACTTTAAAGACATACAAATATTTCCATTTAAATAATAGAAAAGGTAACATACAGTCTTAATTTTAATATGGCACAGGGATTTTTTGGTAAATGAAACTTTTTGTTTTTGCTTTTATTTTCTGTAAACCAAAGGATCGAATCCAGGCCAACTTTAGGATTCGAACCTGGATTTAAACCCAGATCAAAATGATTCGATGGATTCAAGTCCAGGGTAAAAAGACTCGATGGATTCGAATCCAGGGTAAAAGGATTCCATGGACTCGAATCCATATTCGAAGTTTATCCATCACTACTGCCCATCTCCCCTTGTCTAGACTGAGGAATTTCCTGTATGGTAACGGGTAAAGTGTTGAAGGTAAAGCTCTATAAACATTCTTCTTGTTCATTGAATAATTAAGAGCAGACTGAGCGATACTTCTCTTGTAGGGACCAGTCAACATGGATCAAGGATTTTTTTTTTGTAATCTAGCACTTATGTCCTTTCGTTATTTATTGTTTTCGGTGGGGTGGGAAGGGAAAGAGCAAGATTTAGACCCCAAAAAAAATTTTAAATAATAATTTTTCAAAAATTAGTTTTTCGCTCCAAAAGAGCCAAATCTGGCACCCCTGGTACGGTCTAGACTATCAACATCTCGTCGCCGATAAAAAATCCTGGAAATCGTGCAGGGAGATCTTGTGTAAAAAGAAACACAAAACGCAGTCAGAACAACGGGTGAGCACATTTTTCTCTCAGGTTATTTGCTACCTTGTTTAAAAGTTTTCTTCTTTACATTGTCTTTGAATGCATTGCACTGTGGCTATGGGGGCACTGAATCTGTCAGACGATGTATAGACTCTCAGATCATCAGCGAAGAAAACTATCTCCCGTTGACAAAAATCGTACTGTCAATGTATGTAAATGGCTTCCAGGTGAAATAGGACGAAGGTGATGTTGGAACATGTTAGAAAACGTGAAGAGTATTTAAATTGTATTAGACAAATAGATATTATGTTGGTAATCTCAGATTCATAAATTGCATGGATGCTACGCCCCTGTACGGATCAAACCTGTTGTGTTTACGCAATGCGAGCGTAGATCTGATCAATGTCATGGAATTGCACTACACAAACTTACTTATGAAGATACCCTCAAAAGCCAGCGGATTGCCAAGATTCGTAGGGAACACAGAAAATTGTTTCAGGTGAGTTGATATGAAATAGGGAATCTAGCAACATGAAAAGTGTAACCATAGGGTGCAAGAAAGGAAGTTTTAATACAAGAAGTTCTTGCCAGGTAGTTTTTTAACTGTGTAGAGACAAAGCAATTAGAAACCAGTCTACGAATGTTTCAGTGCTGATGGCTTGGTCGTAGTGCAACTTGGTAGTAAACTTTCTCTTCCACGAACTTGTGTTGCTCGATTTTACAAATTATCCACGTCCAGGAAAGGCTGTTTTAGCATATGACGAAGATTTCTCGATTCTATTGTGGTGAAATATGAGCACAAGGAATGAGAACCCGCTTCCGTTATAGAAAGAGCTCGGGAATCACGTGATGACCCTAGCTTATAAAGAAAATTCTGCGTGTTGCAAATTTGTTTGGTGAAAATACATGCAAAGCAAGGCCGGAAATCATTTGCTGATTCTACTGAATATCCTTTGAACAAACTGGCATAAAAGCAAAAAAAAATTTTAAAAAAAGAAGTAATTTACCATTAGCTTAAACAATGTTGGGGAAGTAACCTGATCTTTCAGATCAAGAAGCGTTACCTGGCCTTGTTTATGGTCGTTTCCGTTCTGTGCAGTCGTGGTAATGTTGGTTTCTCGGGCGGTGGCTCCGATCTTTGCGTGTCAAGGTGGTCCACACGATGTAGGTCAGTTGTTTGTCTTTCGGACGGTCTGTCAGTGCGTATCTTGTCTTGGAAGACCATAGGGATCTGAGTTGTCCAGTGCATCTGTAGCAAACCGTAGTTGGTGTCGCCGTCTGGCCTATGAGGAAAAGGAGTATAAGTTTGCTATCGAAGCTTTAAGTGTTTTTATTTTCGCATGAATTTGATTTTCGCGAATTTCGCGAGTTCAGTTTGAGTCGAAAGACTTATTTCCTGCAAAACAGATCCCTCGAATTCTTCCAGAGGGTTTATCATTAGTAAACATTCTATATAAGGGGTGGTAACCTAAAATGCAGTAATTTCGAATTAACACACCCACTTTTCGAACATTATTTCAGATGGCTCACTATTTGTAAATGACTCGTATAAAGGAGCGGTAGTCCCCAAAGGAAACGAAACTGCTTTTTCTTGCAATTAACTCTCCCATTATTTTGACATTATCGATTATAGTATCTGTTTGTAATCACAACAAAGCAGGGTCGCGTAACATCTCTCCTGATTACTCCAGACAAACATGAGAAAACCATCATGCGGGACATTTTCGCGAAAGGCCATTTCTAACTCCTAAGCGAAAAGTGGATCCTCACGAAATTGAAACCACTTACAGAAATATTTTCCATGTTTCTAAGATGAGGTGTATGACGTTCGAATCAATATCTGCTGATATTGTCTTGAGACTCTCAGCAGGGTGTTCTCTCTTTCCTAAATTTGTTCTGATAACAAACACACTTTGGAGAGATTTTAAGGATTTTGCTCTCCTCCTCCTCCACACACACACACACACACACACACACACACGTGCGGGTACGCATAGACAGACATACACACAAACACACAGATACAACACATATACACACACGCCCACACTATCCAGGGATTTCCCATAGGGTGTTTTCTCTTTCGCAGTTCTGTTCCGACAGCTAACCCACACATACTTTGGGCGATCCAAGAAATTTGCACCCCCCCCTCCCCCCTTTCCCCAAACACACATATAAATATTACAGACTCTGCAAGCGACTCACTCAATGGTGTTTTTGCTTCCCTGTCTCCGCCCTTTTATAACTAAACAAAAACATACTTTCGGATATTTCCAGGATTTTACCAGATGAACCCCCCCCCTCCANCAAATTTAAAAAAAAAATGTGTGACATACTCATCGTGTGTTGTGATCGTCAATCTTCCAGGCAAGGCCTGAACCAGTCTGCCGCCCGGATCCACAGTTCTCTCCTGAGACAGACATTAACAGTTTAGAGTGAATAACTGCACTGGCGCACTTTCCTCACCCACTTTCTCTCTCTCATAAACAAATGCTAGTGGCATGACCTACATTTGCCCCGTTCTACTTTTGCCACTAAACTTTCAGATCTGAAAAAGTTCACCAAGGCTCTTCACCACTTGTAATTTTCACGATTTCAGTTACTTTGTCAACACGTCAAGAAATGTCTCACTGCTCATGTCACAAGAAGGTATAAGCATCCAAAAGTGATTACAAAATAAGAAATGAATAATTCCATACATAAATAACAATGAAGATGTCACACCTTAGGTGATTCATAGTCCTGTTGTATTGCGCTTTCGCAACGAATTGTGGGAAAATTATAATGATCATTAAAACCTATGGTCATGAAACGATCATATTTTTTTCGTGGCATTTATCTGTAATGGTACAGCCAAACTGATATTGGATTTTATTGCCAGAAATCGTCTCTCAAAGGTAAAAATAAGGAAGGAAGAATAGGATCATGGAATGCGTTAGTCACTATCAAAAGGCATGCTTTAGATACATAGATACTACCGTGAAATGGTACCTTCTTTCTCTCTTCCCTCCCACTCCCGTCCCTCCCACCCCCACAAAAAAAATAATAAAAAAAAGGTGACTTAATTCAACGTTCAATAACTTGAAGACTTAACAAGAAACTAGGCAACCTTTAAATGCTTTAACAAAAAGAAATAATCTATAATTGTATTTTTTTTTTATCTAGAAGCACTACTTTTGTCACAGCAAACAAAATGAAACCCATGTCGAACAATGAAGTGCCAATGCCACTGTGTTTGACGCACACTGCACATATTAAAAAAAATTACCATTGCAGCAACGAATAAAATAATATGAAATTTGCAGCATTTGTGGAAAATATTCATCTGTTAACGTGTGCCATATTCAAATAGCACAGAGTTTGAATTGTTCAAGAAATTAAACTAGAGACTGAGTTGTTGTTTTTTGTTTTTGTTGGGGGATTGGGAATAAGGGCATAAGATACACATGTTATGATTCTGAAAATTAAATATAAGTAGATTATATGAAAGCAAATTTTAAGCCAGCTCAAAGTGGCCTAGCAGGCACATACTAGAAGGGGATAGAAAATCTCCAACATCACACTCACGTCTTCCCCGCCCCCC
>JAWQUT010000428.1:180491-209170 GCA_033807755.1 Ellobium chinense | reverse complement strand
CTTTCCCTGTGTTCTGTGTTCATGTACATTCGTCATGCAAAATCTAAACACTGATAACAAAGAAGACGGTCTGCCTGGCATAAAACAGCTGGAAATAGTATACGACCAGGTGTGAGCGCCTAAGCAAAGTGTGTTACAGGTGCAAGAGTGCAACTATTGCAACAGATTTGCAACACATACCCTGTCGGCCAATCGTATGGAGTGTAACAATCTAAGCCCCGCCTCTCCCGGAAGTGTGGGATGTTCTGGATCGACGTACATGATTGGAGGAAACATCGGGATTCTCAACGGTTGATCCTCATGCACTACTTCCTTTCGAGCGAACTCTACGCCTTTTCTCTTTTCCTGGACTTTTTCCGATTCGAAAAAGTCTTTCCACTCCGGTTCTAAGGACAGATCATAACATTTCAGAGCCAGCAAGTGAATAGGGGTGAAAGTCTAAGCAAGACAGTGATGATGGCTTTGGGGAACGGTGGAAGGTGACAAATTGTTACTTGAATGAAATATCCCGATAAATACCACCTTGATCGAAATTTGGGTTAAAGAAAACTTTAACCTTGTGGATTGCCAATAACGTAGTACAGTTATTATCAAAACTTTAGATATCTAGCTTGGGTATTTTCGTGATACTATAAGAAATTGCAATATTTGTCTTTATTTACCTTACAGATAGGAGCACATTTCGTGATTGGAAGCATGCCTTTGTAATTAGGACGTACCTGTTCAGGTACTTTCAAAAATGTCACTAGTGAAAGTGTTCGTTCTCGACAGCAGCCAGTGTCGGACATATGCATCAGGCAATGTCATTGACAGAAGAACAATAAAAACTATGGTATTTTTACTGTAGCTCAATAAGTTCCCACTCAACAGACTGAGGGGCAATTCCATAGATATTGTCCTGTCAGTTACTGTAGCAACTAGCTAGGCTGAAATGATTCCATTGCATTTTTACAAAGACTTGTTGCTGTTGGCACATATTATTTAGGTAAATGAAAGCTAGCCAAAACTTCATAAAATAAAATATATTTTTTGGTAACTGACTGGACAGATTTCATGGAACGACCCTAAACCCATTTATTAAGTATTACACCACACTCACCCGTTCAGCTTAGTTACAAAGAAACGGTTTACTGAATGTAATTTTACTAAAGTAAGAACGTTTTTTTTTTCATTTTGGCGTCTCCTCTAACACCCGATTTCGGCTTTTATCGTGGTTTTGCACTCAAGGGATAAAATGGCATTCTCTCAATGTGCACATTGCAATTTATGAGTGTATGAAGGCATGGCAGGTATGGGACTCGTATACAAAGTCCCTCATCGGTCAAGATTCAAGTTCTCTAATGGTGTGCTTACCGAATGGCTAAAAAAATTGATGTCTTGGATATACCTGTACTACATCTATCACTTTCACGACCACTTTCGTTCGTCAAAAGCGGTGCGCAACAAAAAAAACAACACCAAAAAAACAAGTTTAACAAGTTTAACACCAAAACCACAGTACGACGCACATAGAGTGACGCATGCAGATGCACGTAGCGGAGCCTCCATATTAAGGGAAGGCACTATCCTTCCTCAGAGGTTGTAATGCACATTTACATGGTGTGCAACTTATCACTATGAATGCAGTGGATTCTTATGCAAACTTGCACACCAAGGTACTGAATAGTGCAGTTTTCTCCCCCAAGGGCGATGATCTTAGAGAAACTGTTATTTGCGATGGCACTTGTTTTGTTTCCCCTGATTTCATCCACGTCTCTTTTATGCATGACTCTATGGAGGCTTTTCTTGATTTCCTGTCTGGATATAAAGCTACTTCATTTATCATCAGAGGGTGTTGCTAGTTTCTGATAATTTTGCGTCAAGAGAGAAAATCTAAATAAACCCTCCATAGAATCATACATAAAGGTATCTAAGAGATAAGAGTGAATTCTGATGTCAAATAACCGGTAACAACATTTGTTCTATGCTTATCACCCGTAAGGAAGAGGAATGCACCATTCAGCACTTTGTATAGAAATCCAGTGCATTCATGGGGATATGTTGCACACTATGCTATGTGTATCACAATCTCAGAAAAAGGGTAGTGCCTCCCCTTAAGAACTCATTCGATGAGTGCACCTGCTAATGTCATTATCAGTCTCATTGTTCTACGACAATTTTCAAATGGAAATACAAAGCTGTTGTTTACTTAATATTTTCCTTCTTGACTTATAATATGGTCCCATTACATAAACAAGGTCACAATAATGCTGACCTTTTTGGCCCTTTTTCTCCATTTCTTTGAGATTGGTCTGTGATTTGATGGGCGAGAGTCTGGGTCTGCCTTGGTCGTATAGGGAGTCGCTGCCTCCATATACTGAAACACAGAAACATTGGTGTGAATAACCAAACAACAACAACAACAACAATAACAACAACAACAACACCACCACCAACAACAACAACAACAACAATAACAACAACAAAAATAACAATAATAATTAATAATTCAGTTTATGAGTCAAGTATGTAACCTAATGTCCCTTGACGCAACGTAACATTATTATTATCCCAGCAGACCTGATCACTCAAAGATTTTCTCAACTTTCTGGAGAGCATCCAGTGCCACTGCCATTTAGAGGCGTTGATCACAAAATGTCTGGCAGCATCTTCCACTGCTTATAGCCAGGTAACTATTTAAAGACTGGTGGACTGAGGAAAGCATAGATGAAATGCTTTCAAAGCGCCATTATGATTATGAATATGACCTTCAGACCTGAATCCAATGCAGTCGTCTTTCGGCTCGCTAATCCATAATACTACAACTACAAAACAATAGCTCGAATGAAATAGGGGTTTTATCATTTTTGCAAGGAACATAATGTTACAAAGGCATCAATTATTAGATGTTTTGATCATTATACATACACATAGAGCAATATATATCACACTTGTAAATCTACAAGATTACAAATAAAACACATGACAAAGTCATTTCTAGTCACCACAGTGCAGCGCGCAAGCTTTTAAGGCTCGTAAGTCAGGCACACATTTATACCTGAGCCAAGAGGAGTTTGGGAATTAAGTTACACGAAGGTAAATCACCAGAACTGAGAGACCGAACTCTTAAATCTAAAAACGTGTAGTCTTTAGTTATGAGAATAAATCACTAGCCACACAGCCACGCAGCCTCTTCCCAATGCCCCAACCCACCTCAATCTTCCATTCCCAAAAAGCCATTTTCTCGTAATCTTTATCAGTTATCATCAGGAATGTAGAAATTCAACGAGTGTGAAAAATCTCCCTCAGCCGGAAAGACCTTCCAAACATGGCTGTGGTTTGCAGGACACACTATAACGATTATATATTACGTGGTGTGCAGCAAGCTGCGGCGTCACATCCAGCTTCCTTGCTTAAAATCAACAGCATTAGTTCCAGAAAGTATCCCTTGTATTTGTTAACTCTAGTTGATCATAGATAAGAGAATCGCTTTTCTGTGCATCAGAATGGCAGAAGATCGCCCATGCATGTCATTTTATACTGAGAGAATATGAAATTCACAGGTAGGCTTTACATCAGAATACTAGTATATTACTGCATACAAATGTCATATGTCCATGTGTAGATACATTGTGGGTATCATAGTAATAATAAGAATGAAATGATTTTCTTGATGTGTTATTGTCTAGCTATATTTTGTTTAGGCAATGTCAGAAATTGAGTTCCCTTCTGGCACTCTTGCTGCTGTTGTGTAATAAAAGGCAGTGGAATGTAATTAAGGATTGGGGGAGGGGGGGGTGAGAAGAGTGTGAACGTGCGTGGATAATGAAACTGGTTTAATGGGATCTTTTGGAACTGCAGCTCAGACTGTTCAAATCAGAGAGGGAGAGTGAGTGTGGGAGAGAGAAAGAGAGAGTGAGAAAGCGAGAGAGAAAGGAACAGAAAGACTGTCTCTCTCTCTGTCCGTGTATGTGTGTGTGAGAGAGAGAGAGAGAGAGAGAGACAGAGACAGACAGAGACAGAGAGAGACAGAGATGCCAGTTAGTAAATCTGTCAGTTATGCACTTTTTCCCCCCTTTTTCTTTGTTTTGTTTTCCTTTTCCTTTTTTTTTTTTTTTCCTTCTGAATTGTTGAATTTATTGTTATGTGGTTGGCTTTTGCCTAAATAAACAATCTTGAATCTTGAGTTAGTGAACTTACCATGAGAAGATACTTCAGACATGAGGTCTTTTCCGATCCCGGAATCTCCAACACTGACTCCATCTTGAGTCTGAAACACAGGTATTCATCATCATCATCATCATCAGTAGCGTGACAGACGGAAACTTAAACTAAAGCTAACCCCTTCTGCTGAAGCCAAGAGAGTATAAAGTCGACAGGCCATGCCGAATCATATGCACAATCCTTACGTTAGTTCACGTACTGCGGTAACACGGGTAACTCCCAAAACATTAGTGGTGTTCACATTATTTAAAACAGTGCGTTAATTCTGATTCATGTATTGATAATGCACTCGGCCATAGACATTAAAAACGAGTGACTGGTTGACTTCACCAGTTTCTCTTTCGCTGATGGAAACACAGCGTCACGCGACTAAGAATACAATCACGTATCGACATGAGGCGAAATATAAGAAAAAGAGCACAAGAAACTTGCCCGAGTCTCCCATCCCCTTTTCAAAATCAACTTTAAAAAATCTTCTTGACTTCACAGGAACTTTTTACCGATGCTCTGAACTGCTAAAAACTTTTACCAAGAAAATAAAAAGAATGACCAAAGCTGCGTCAGCGAAGATGAAACTATTGCTGTCACTTGACTGGGACCTAGGATGTCAGACTCTGAAGGTTCTAAGAGCCATCATATTATATCGAATTTTTATTTGTTGCAAAATTAAACATTGAAATAACTTCTTTACACAAATCTGTTGATTTTCTGAGTGAATGGTCTTTAACTTTTGACAAATTTGAGTTTTTGTGAAGCAGAATAGATGCTTTGATAGGGAAAAAAAATTGTTCTTCAGTTACGATTTTCTCAGAACATTTTCCTGCCGCGTGAAACAATTAGCTCTCGGGCCAGAATAATGGTGGGTCATTTTCTCTCACTTTAAAGAAAAGTACATACATTAAGCAGATTTTATCCTCATATTGACTAGCTACAAGATAAATGTAGTGTTGCTGTTACGGCCTGTAATTTATACACTAGACTCCCTTGCTGCACTACACGCGACTCTCTTGGTATCCTACACTGGACTCCTTGGTGTCCTATACTGGACTTTCTTGGTGTCCTAAAGGACACTCCTTTGGTGTCTTACATTGGACTAGCTTAGTGCCCTACACTTGACTCCCTTTGTATCCTACAGGGGACTCCCTTGGTGTCCTATACTGGACTCCATTGATATCCTACAGGGAACTCCTTTGGTTTCCTACAGGGGACTCCCTTAGTGTCCTACAGAGCCTAAAAGGCCTATACTTACTTTGATCGTCACATCTTTACTGATGTCTGTGTAATTGGATTCCGAGTGCAGATCCGAATCTCGGTCTGCGGGGTCCAGCCGGTCAAATGGGTCTTTGGGCCTGGGATAAGGTTCTTCTATTCGAGGCATGGTCGGGAAGGTCGTGCCTGGGAACAAGGTTTAACACTATATGATTTTTATGCACACTATTTCAAAACAGGTCGACAACAAACTTTTCAGCTCGGAGAGAGACAATAAAAGATCTTCAGAAGATTTAACCGTCTAGCAAGAGTTCCGGCCCTTTCAATTCCTGAATACCTAAGATCTTTGGCACCTATTGTTTTTTCTTCTTTTGGCCCTATTAACATTTTGTGCTATTCTACATATACCACTGTGATTTCGGGACATTTCTTCCATGGAGGCTAAAGTACTTCTTTTGCACGATCTTTTAACGGGAATAAAAAGGGTGGTCAACGCCCAAAATTTTCACAAATGTCTTTCGAAAAAGGTCACCTCGAATTCTGATTTGGTCCCCAATATTTCATTTCGCTGGTTTTGACCGCATGCGAATATATAGGCCTATACACTTTTTTTTTTTTATCTTGAAGGCTTAAATTGTACCTGAAACTTTAAACTTGAATGCTTTATTTAGACCACAGGTCATTTTACATATTTCTACACACTGAAACTGGCTGGCAGGGCCCTAAAAAAGGGTGATTTTATATATTAGCGGATTAACTGGGTTGTACACAATGAGTGATTTGCCCCTCTAATAGGTGTCACAAACCTAAAAGGGCTGGGCTATACTTGGGTCATGACTCCCAAGTGTCCTTCTGTTTTTTTGGGTTTTTTTGCCTTTAAGAGAGATTCAAACCGCAGCCTTCATATGTTAGAATCTAGATGCTTGTTCACCAATGGAAATATTAACTTGCTGTTTAACATCTTGTTACAACTTATTCAAAGCTGTGGTATTTGAACATTATTTGGTCGGGAGGCAAGCTCTGCCTTTAAACTGTTGTGAATACTGCCTCGGCTCAGGAGGATTTCCTTTCCCTTTTCAAATACTAAAAAAAATCAACTATCTTTACTGTCAAGTTCGAAGGGATAGTAAGCCAGCGATCTCCTAAAGTCTTTGTGCAATTAGGAATGTTTTACTCGTGAGATCAGGAGGACAACAAAACAGCGTTCCCCTATGTGAACCGAGTAATTGCATTCAGATTAGTCTAGTGTGCCACTTGGTCTCCCCTGTTCGATAATATTCCTTTGATAATTATATCTAGCTCATTTTTAAATCACTGTTTTAATCATGTGCGATTTTTGACAAGTTACGAGCATGAATTGTCGTCTCTAGTTCCATGTAATGAAACATGCATTCACCGACCTAGGGCCGTATATGTCCAATGTTATCTAATTTGCCCATTGACCGGAAACCTATAAAACATCAATGATGCTTCCCATAGTTACCCCTAGCGCGCAAAGCTTGGCACCATTGTGGATGTGGCCTTTGGTAATGACAGATAATAATTAACTGATATTTCACATCTGATGTTACATGTAGGCAATAACTTGTGTATATCCAGCTTGACTCAAAAAAAAAAAATCCTCTTAAGAGGTGCTTTGCGCTGTCTTTTCGCTGACGTATATTTTTTTCCCTCTCTCAATCGAATATATCTCCTCTCTCTTTTTCCCAAAATCCTCTTAAGGGGTGCTTTGCACTGTCTTTTCGCTGATGTATATTTTCCCCCTCTCTCAATTGTATATATTTCCTCTCTCCTCCCAAAATCCTTTTAAGGGGTGCTTTGCAATGTCTATTCGTTGACGTATATTTTCCCTCTCTCAATCGTTTACATTTCCACTCTCCTTCTCCCAAAATCCTCTTAAGGGGTGCTTTGCACTGTCTTTTCGCTGACGTATATTTTTCCCTCTCTCAGTCGTATCTCCTCTCTCCTTCACCTAAACATTCTTTTTCTCTCTCTCACGCACATTCTCGCTCTCCACAATGTTCTCTCTCTCTCTCCATAAACCCTCGCATTTCTCACATTTGACGTTTACATTGCTGCTTTTTTTTTTTTTCAAACTCTGTTTCATTTTCTTTGTCAGCGCCCTCACCTCCATAATGATCATGAAACCTTGAAGGGTCCTGATTCACAACGGTGGCCACGTGATCTCGGCGCTCATAGAACTTGTGGACTGAAGCGCCTTTAGGTCTGCCTGGCCTGGACGAGATAAAGGAACGACCAAACAGTAAAAGGTGGAACTCGGTGTGCACAACCATCTCACAACACGATTCTCTGCATTCTTTCAACAGGTCTAACTGCTTTGTTTCTTGTAGGTCCATTCCACCGAAATTGTCCTGTCAGTTTTTTCAACAGTCAGCTATACTGAAGTGATGCCAGTGCATTTTCAGAATGACTTGTGGCTACTGATTAAAGCATTCCAGTAAATAAAAGTTGGCCAACACTCCACATAATAAAACTTGATTTCTAGTAACTGACTGACAAGTTCCATGGAATGACCCTGTAAAGACTATATATAGCACGGAAAAACTTCTGCAAACGCACACTCAAAAGCTCGGTCTAAAGGATGTTTGTGGTATCCGAAATCCAGGCAAAGATACGAATACTGCAGAAAAGCATGCAGCACACAGGGCCCTTCTTTGCCCAGACTCTAATATTTTACCAATGATTAGGGAGGGTAACAATGATTGATTAAAGTAGACGTCCTTGATTTACAAATGGTCAGCTGGGAGCCAAATGAAGGGAAATGCAATCCTTTTCCTAAGTGCACATGACTATAGCATAAACTTTTATTTTAGAAGTTAAGCCATTCAGTGTGGGTGATGGATGGATGGATGGATGGATGGATGGATGGATGGATGGATAGATGGATGGATGGATGGATAGATGGATGGATGGATGGACGAACGAACGGATAGACGGAATGATGGATAGATGGATGGATGGATCGTCGACGGACTGATGGAGGTTAAGAGGGGCGAACGCACAGTTCAACTGATAAATGGAGAGACGGATGAATGAATAGATGGAAAGAATGATATGTGTATGGATGGATAAAATGAATGTACTTACGTTGTATTGGCTAAAGGCGGCACGTCATCAGACCATTCGCTTCCTCCTGTCTCAGATCTGAACATGCTGTACAAGGGGGAAAACAATGATAACTTTGGGGCTTAATTCTTATGACAAGGGTATTTTGGCTGAACAGCCAAACTAACCCGCGGAGAGTATTTTAGCCGGAAGGTCAAGCGGTAAGCTCTTCGTATGTGAAAATGCCCAACAACATGCTTCTTACCCATTTTTAAAAAAAAAAAAATAATCATAATATACTGGCTCCTGTGGAGTTAAGTCTTTCTTCAGATTTTGGATCAGCGTGATAAATCCACTGAGTTAGAGAGCAGGTTGCTGGTAAATATAATTAATATTAGTATATGAACTTAGGATGGAAAATCAGACAGTCGGATAAAGGAGAAATGTTTGTCCTGGCTAAAAATTTAACCCAGTCAAAATACTCCGTAAAGTGTATTATTCAATCTGTTTGTGTTATTTAAGCTTGCTTTTGTTGCCTGCTTTCCTCTTACTCTCATGATTATTTTTTTCTCAATTATCAATAATGAGCATATGGGGGAAATCACAGAAATCATAAAGGCGACGGGGATACATTTTCCTCAAACAAAGTAGAATAAAATGTAGAGACCATTAAATGAGAGAATGATTTAACAATACAAATAGCAGTGATTTTTTTGACTGTTTTATAATATGGAAGGAAAGAGTTTGTCATTAACAACAACAACGACGACGACAGCAACAACAAGAACGACATCATCAACAATAACAACCACAACAACAACAACAATAACAATAACAACAACAGTAGCAGTTAAGACCGTGCACTAATAATATATCAGAGTATACCTTAAATAGTGTAGCAATTTCGACTGTTGTGAAGAGGCCCATGAATGGACAGAAAATCAGAAAATTAGACAGACAATTAGAAAGACGTTTAGACATGTCAACCTCCTAAAAGGAGACATATCTCATACTACACAGATGAGCGACGTTATTGCAGCAAAGTTAATGCTGATAGTAACGGCTTGAGGCTCTAAGTTTGAAATTCATGTATTACTTCAGCAGTTTTAAACTTCGGTATAGAACTTTCTTTGGTATGAAGTCATTTTGAAATTATGCTACAGAATTTACTTTCGTGTGAAGTCATTTGAAATTATGCTATAGAACTTACTTTGGTGTGAAGTCATAATCTATACTTGTGAAGAGTCCAGTATCTTCTCTAATCACAGGCTCTGTTCCAATGTTCCCCTTCGCCTCAGACCTCTTATACTCGTCGTCCTCTTCATAATCTTCATCATCCTCAAACTCGTCTTCATCCGTGGCATCTTCTCCCTCCCTGAATTCACTCATTCCGCCCCTTCTCCATCTGCCTCTTCTTCGCCTTCTTCCCTCATCATCTGACAGAGGGTCAGTCTGCCAGAGGGAATTTCATATTGTAATATCATCGCCCAGATAGAAAACTATTGTAACTCGAACTTACCAATCAAGTTACCAAGTATGTTAACTTAACAAGCATCACGTTTTGAAAACATTTTTGTCAACCATAGACTCCCAACCAAATTATTATCTCGCATTCTGTGTGGAGTAGAGCGCCCATCTTTCCACTGGATGTGTGTCTTGGTCACTCTGTCGTATAGACCTCAAAAGCTACATATTTTTGGCCCAAAACCTAGTTACAACAGTCCTTCACTGGGGCGACGATGTCATTTAAAACGATTTCACATCTTACTAACGCTACAAGGAACCACGCCCTTCAACACATTTGGGTTTTGGAAGAAACAAACGACACCGTAATGACTGATACATGCCTCATAACAAGACTATTACTTGTTTTACCTTCTTGCAGCAACCATAGGCCCTGTTTTGGTACACAGCACTGTGCGACCCACTAATATTTTTGTTTGTTTGACAAGGGACCTCCAAGCCCTGCTACATATAGCTTAGGACCTCAGCAAATCTACATGAGGAACTACAACAGAAACACACATACCTGCACACTGGTAGTCACACTCATTTTATCATCGTTGTCTGCAGTCTCTCCATCCTTGGCTGCAGAAGCCCTTCGGCGGGGTTTTCTTTTTGATTTGGCTAAAGTTGGGAAAAAAAAACAAAGCTGTCAGTTGACAGGATTGAAAATGTTGGCGAGTCAATTGAGTTTACGCATTGCATGTTAGATATTCACCACTAGACTATTTCTAAAGGCTATCCAAAGAAGAATTACAGGAACTTCCATTGAAACCAGGACTTTTAAGACTGTCTCCGTCAATGTCAAGCCATTTGACAGCCTTTCCCCTCTACCCCCTTCCCAACCCTTTCTCTCTCTTTCTCTCTCTATCTCTCATCCCGAGATCAACAAAGCGTTTGCTCTAATCATTGTTTTGGTGACGGAGAATTAAATTTATTGCCCCACTAGTACTGAATTTACTACCTCCTCTTTTTCCAGGTAGACCAAACTTTACTCACTCTCTTAATTTTAACTCTTTCTCTCTTTCTCTCTTTCTCCCTCTCCCTCTAGTTCTCATCTAAAGATCAACAAAGTGTTGCCTTGTAGTAATCTGGGTAGTGAAGGGTTAAATTAATTGCCCCTTTAGTCTTATAGTTACTTTTCCTTTCCTCCCACGCGAAATCTGAATGGTCTCTTTTCCAGGTAGTTATATCCTTACTCACATTCATGGTTTTCCTTTCTCTCTCTCTCTATCTCTTTTTCTCTCTCTCTCTCTCTCTCTCACTTTGCCTCATAAAACTCACTGCTCTTCTTCCCTCGACTCCTTTGCCTGCTGCTCTTTTCGGATTTATTGGACTGTTTCTCCCACGAACTTTCCGTTTCCAGTCCTGTGGGGTCCCGTGAGCCCAGGGTGCTGTCGAAAGGTCTTGTGCTGCTCTGAAAGATGATAAATTAAAAGCATTAATCATTGTCTTATCGCCAGTTAAAATGAGGCTTACGTCGGTTTTTTTTTTTTTTGACCACATCAAATTAGTGGTATGATGTGAAAGCTAAATGTGTGTCCTGTCAGATAAAAAAAAAACAACCTAACCTTAACCTGACTTCTAACCCTAATCTTAATGCCCGTCGGGACAGAAATATCAGTTGAGGCAAGTGCTTTATCCTAAGTATCTCCGACAAGGCAGGAGTATAACGTCAGTCACAGACAGACTGCCTACATCAAAGATAGGCAATTTGCAAACTAGGCTTTTTTTTTTCGTACTCGCTACAACCCAATACATCCATGAAATGTCACAGATAAAGTAAGCCACAAAGTCATTGGTTAAAAAACAGCACCAAACTTGAGATTGGCAGTCCAGTGCTTTCTTGCGTCGTCTAAAACTGTTTTTTTTTTTTGCGTCTCCTGAAAAAACCTCACTCAAATGAGATGCACCGAACTGGCCATGACTGTGATGATAAGTATTTTTTTCTGTTTCCATGTTTAACCATGTAGGACCCAATGTTCCACAATAATTTGGCATATGAGTTTGGAAACGTATTTAATTATGATAAGCGATAGAACCAGCGTATTCGTATAATTTGGCCTCTGTGATCACAAAATTAAGATCTGTACTAGACTTTACATTTTATCTCTAATATTGCATTCAACAAAACCATGTGCACTGTTTACCCAGTACATAGAAAAATACATTTTCTAACAATAAATTCACTCTTGGGACTTAAAGGGTTAAAGCGACTCTTTCGACAAGAAACACAACATTCTGTCCCGGTCATTCTCGTAAGTTCGACATCTTATGGTCTTTGGAACCTATTGTTTGTTTCTTCTTTTGACCCTTTTAACATTTTGTTTTATTCTACAAATAGCACAGTGATTTGGGGAAATTTCTTCCATGGAGGTCAAAGTACTTCTTTTGCCCGATCTTTTAACGGGAAGAAGAAAAGAGGGGAAGGGGTGACCGCCCAAAATGTTTCACAAATCTCTTTCGCAAAAGGTCACCTCGAATTCTGATTTGGTCCCCAATTTTTCACTTGGCTGGTTTTGGCCGCGTGAAAACACACAGGCCTACACACTTTAATTTTGTATCTAGAAGGCTCAAATTGTACCTGAAACTTTAAAATTGGATGCTCTGTGTAGATTTTAGGTCACTTTACACATTTCTACAATCTGACACTGGCTGCCGGGACCTCAAAAAGGGGGGTTTTATATATTAGCGGATTAACTGGATTGTGCAAAATGAGTGATTTGCCCCTCTAATATGTGCCAAAAACCTTAACCCTTGGGGCGCCAAGGTAGAACCGGTTCTCACCTTCACTCCACTACGCTGGGTTTGCGGAAAAGGAGAGTGTGGAACAAATTCGCATGCCAGCGCAAGCCGTGTGATGCGGCGGTCGAATTTTGCAGCCCGGTGTCAACTGATCGGCCGGCAGATAACATGCGGAACGGATACTGTCTGCAACAGTGGGTCATGAGCCCAGCGGGAGGCTGGACCCGAAGTACCTTGCNGGACAGGCATCACATTTAATCCAAACTCAAGAAAAGTAAGTGCTAAGGGTATAAAGTAATTTTTATTCACATCAGAAATAAACATTCTTCACTTCGAAGTCTACTTCACTGTTCGCTATCGTTGAACTCAAGCGGATGGAGCTCGATTTCCGCCCCCCTTCTAAAAATAGACGCACGGGATTTCCGGGAGATCGGCTTAATCGAGACTCTACTATTCTGATTTGGTCCCCAAGTTTTCACTTGGCTGGTTTTTGACCGCGTGAGAACACATAGGCCTACACACTTTCAGTTTGTATCTAGAAGGCTCAAATTGTACGTGGCGATTTTAGGCCACTTTACATATTTCTACACTCTGACACTGGCTGGCAGGGCCCCCAAAAAGGGGAATTTTATATTTTAGCGGATTAATTGGATTGTACAAAATGAGGGATTTGCCCCTCTAATAGGTGCCAAAAACCTTAACCCTGGTGGCACTATGGTAGAACCAGTTCTCACCTGCACTCCACTATGCTGGGTTTGGGGAAAAGGAGAGGGTGGAAAAATTCGCATGCCAGCGCAAGCCGTGTGATGCGGCGGTCGAATTTTGCAGCCCGGTGTCAACTGATCGGCCGGCAGACAACACGCGGAACGGTTACTGTCTGCAACAACGGATCATTAGTCCAGCGGGAGGCTGGACCCGAAGTACCTTGCGCTATTAGAGTTAAAAGCAGTCTTTCGACATGGAGTAATCAGTTCACAGTATGTGTGTGTGTNNNGGGGGGGGGGGGATAATAGTTCTCATAAAAGAATGAAAACACACATAATTAGTAGATATAAAAAAATAGTTCTGCTGTTTAAAGTCTAAGGTGTATAAAGGCGAGGCACACCTAGAAGTCTTCCCTTTCCCCTCCCTCTCTTTTTCCCCACCCACCAGACCTTTTTCCCAGCTCAGCACAAAGATCAAACTCCTTATTTTCTTTCAGTCAGTCAAGCCCTCTTCTCATTGGCGCTAATGTCTTTTCTTGCTCATCCCATATCCTCTTAATACTCGTAATTCGTATTTCCTTCAGTCTTCCTCCACATGTATTTTTTCTCCTTCGACAGGAGGGTGGAGGTGGGGGAGAGGGATTGAGGGGGTTGGGTAGGTCGGAATGGGTATTGTTCCTTATGCCCATTAATTTCCACTTCTTCTCATAGACTTGGCATTCGATAAACAGTGCTCAGTTACAATGCGTTTCGGTAAACCGGGCATGGCAAGCCACAACTCCCACAATCATTACTTCCGCTTTCCACTTCTTCTTTGTAAGTGGAAAAAAAAATGGCTGCTACCGTAGGTTACATTAGCTTCTATTGGCTCATTCATCTTTGACTTCCGGAAACGATGCAAGCACACTACTTTTCTGCTTAAACCGGAAAAGAGTTTCTTTGGAGCTGTTTTCCCCCTTATTTGAGTCCTTCTCTCTGATCATCTGCTCCTTAATTCTAGCGGCAGGTAACATTGTCCCATTCTTTAATTATCTCATACTGAAAATGGTAAGCAAGCGAGTTCCCTAACTCCCACCCCATTTCATCTCATCATCACTCCCCCCTCTCCTCGTCTAAAATCGTCTCTCCCAGCATCCCCAACGGCTGTCCTTAATCAGTCAAAGGCATTGAAGCTCATTTCCGCTTTAAGCAAAAATAGCAATGTGATTGCGTCATCAAAAATCTCGCTTCTAGAAGTAACAGATGTAAGAGCCAACAAAAATCAACGTACCAGATCCTATCAGCCAATCATAATCCTCTGACAATGTAAAAGTAATGATTGTCAGAATTGTGGCTTGCGATGCCCGGCCCGATCTCGTGCAGGCATAAAAGCAGAGAATGGCCCATTTCCTGATTCCACCTTTCTCATCCCTCCATCATTATGGTGCCACTTACCCCTCCAGACCTCAGCACATTCATCTCTTGGGGAAGGTTGAGCGAAGACACCCACATTTCCATTCGTTGTCGCATCCCTTCGGAGGAACCTGCCCTCACTTTCTCCGCCTCTGCCTGCAGCTTTTCGCTGATAGCCTTGATAGCTGCTTGCTGTCAATGTAATGAAAGAAGATACAGTCAAACCCGCGTGCGTAAATGAAATTCCTTGGGAGCACAGAACACGTTACTATTAAAAGGAATTGTGATCATCCAGTAATTTTTCTATAAGAATTTAGCAATTTGTTATGTGGGAAGTGTTGCCATTACGCGGACGTGGCGATTATCTGGATTGGACTGAAGAAAGAAAACAGTTACTGCCTTCATTGTACACCTGCTAGATTTTGCTCGGCAACCGGGGATTGCCATCGTCGAAATTGTATCTGATTAAAGGGAAGCAACCCTTGCCTTTAAGGTTTTTCCGAGTACAAGCGTAGTTATTTCCAGTGTTCTACGAATATTTTCGTCCAGTCACTGCGAACAACATGGTAAAGAAAGGGAGTATCCTGAGCGATCGCCTATTAAAAACAAAAAAACGAATTAAAAAATAGATAAAGCTTTTGAAGTTGGAAAAACAAAAATTCAAAGTGTGCCTTTTGTTGTGCTTCGCTTTCAGGTTCCAATAAATCAGCTGTGCGTGTTCTATAACAATGTCTAGGATGAAAAACAAGGATGTTATTTGATAAATGGCACGTACACACGAAATGCACTCAACAACCTACCTGCTCTTCTTTCGTATTCAGTGGTTTATTGATGCCCAGAGATGACATGAGATTGCCAAGTCCGTCTTTAGCGTTGGGTCCTCCTATCATCTCACTCAGTGTGTGTATCATTTCCTCTCTCGCCTCATCCTGACAAACACAGAAGGAAAAAAAATATAATTTTGCCGTTTGGATGTTGCTTTGTTGTCTCTGATATTTGAGAGCTTGCGTATTAACGATTGGATCTCTTAGCAGCGTAAGATTTTCATTAGTTCGTTGGTACTGAATGCACTCTAAATAGTGTTCAACATGCAGAGTTCATACAGTTCTTATGAAAGTAAGAGATCCCATCGTTAACGCGCACATGCTTTCAGGTGCTGAAGAAATTAGCAGAAAGACTCCATTTGTACAATGAAGTAAGGTATACTGAAACTAAGAATGGAGTGAGTATTTGGTTACTCAGCCAGATTACACTTTATCAAGTATTCTGGCCGGATTTTTTTTTTTATTGAGAAAAAAACCTTCTCCAAGTTATTGGCTTATCCCGCTGCCAGGTTTGTCATCCTAAGATTATATACTGAAATTCTCGCATACAGGCAACCTGCTCTTTAGTTCAGTGGATTATCATACTGATTCAAAAAGTGAAGAGAGACTCAACCTTCACATAAGCCGATGCTTTTTTTTTTATCAAAAAAAGGTTACTTTGGGAGAGAAACATCATTATTGCTGTGCTTTGTCACATACTAAAATTTTACCGTCTGGTTGTTCAGCCAAAATATTCTCCACGGCGTAGTCTGGCTGTCCAGCCAAATACCCATGTCCAAACAAAACAGCATACTAACACGCTTCAATCCAGATATAAAATCAGTTTATTATACCAACAAAAGGATTTAAGTTCACTTCTAAAGGGAAGTAAGACAAGCTAGAGAAGCACCCAATTATGTCTCTTGACCACCATTGTTAAATAATAACAATTCATAGTCACTAAGGTACGTGTGATAGGCCAGGGGCCAGACAAGCTCCTACCTTTAATGTTTTTGGGATAGGACAAGCTGACCCATACCCTTAAGTAAAGACAAGGCACATTATGATCTGGGACCTCTAATTAGTGTCCTACCGTTAAAGCCTCCCCCTTGTGAGGGGGCATGTACACGGCCCCTGTGCAGCCCACTTCATAACGTTCTCGAATTAATGTCGTTCATTTCAATCACTTAGTCAGAATTGACCGTGCCGATTTCTGCATACAAAAGCATGTATTTCAGATAACATTCTGTCTTACATACCACAGCCGTCTTTGAAAGGTCTTGCCGATTGATGGACGACATCCGTATTTCTTCATATTGGGTAAAAATATAGGGTCTCATATTTTGGAGACCTCTGCATTTACCTGAAAAGTATCTTCTTTCTGTTGTTTGAACGGTTCATAATAACAACAGCGTTGCCCCCTTGCCCCCCCCCCNCCCCCCCCCACGTCTCCACCAAAATGTGCGACTGGTGGTGCAACTGTCATTTTAATCACTTAAGCGGAAGTGATTTGAGTCAAAATGGCTGTGTGCTAGTCGAGAGCTGAGAAACTTGTGAACACCCCAAAATCATGTGGTTATACCTTGGCATCCAGGAGATTTGGCAACAGGGAAGAGACAATCTCCTTCTTGGCTGAGAGCCCCAGCTGTTTGAGCGTCCACAAAGCTTTCTTCCTGATGATGGCGGACGGGCTGCTCAGCTGTTTGCTCAGTTTGTCTCCGGCTCGGTTCAGGAATTTGGGAGCAATGCTGAGTTCTCTGGAAGCGTGCAAGATATCGAGACGTGAGTTGGAGAAGTTCGTGTAAGTTTGGTGGTTTGTTTTGTTTTTTTTTTGGGTAGAAAACCAACATATTCCTACAACAAAGGCTGATAGTGCGTTTGTTTATAAAACGCTTTACAGTTTTAAAATTGTAAAAGAGAAAGCCTAGCGGCCGCTGTCCATACGAAAGTGATAAGAAAATTCTATCCCGCAGGTTAGCCTTACAACTAGAAAGGCTCAATATAGCTGTTATCTTGCTGACGCGCCGTAAAACCCTAACTCAAACAAAGAAACAAGCAAACAAATATTCCATCTTTCTGCTATTAACCCCTTCGTGACCCATATGACGTACAGCGTACGGCATATTTTGCTCTTTGTTAATTGTGCCAAGATGCCGTTTGGACGTATGTGGTACGTCATACATAGTGGCTAGCCAGGACCAGTAGGACGTACGTGGTACGTCATATTTTTCTCGCATTTTAACTAATCATAGCAAATAATTAGAGCCAAACCGACTTCAGAATAGTACTCAGCGATATTTTTTCAGTACGAATACACCTCTTCTGTATCGAAAGTTTATAGGAAGCAAGCGTAAGCGGAACCTGAATCTTGCTTTTCTTTGTTCCTGTATACAACCGGCGTGCTGTTCATCAAGTTTTTGAATGACCTTGAACATTATTATTATTTATTGAACGTTATTATGTGAAAGGCCATTCATTATCCGTCAAAAAATATATACTTTTTTATACTTTGGAGTACACTGGAAGTGAAAATTCCTCATGTATTGACAGACCTCTAAATTCACTGATGCTCCTTACAATTTTCTAGCAAAAATATGGGAAAATTGAATCACCAAGATACCTTCCGTCACGAAAGGGTTAATATACAGGTACTAGCGGAACGGTCATGACTGGTCTTGTTGTTTCTGCAACTACAGTGCCGTATCTGTACAAATATCTTGACAACAGTAACCGTGCACATATTTGATCAAACGACAGCACATATAACATTTATAGTATTTGTGTCTTTCTGAGAATCAGAGCAAATTAAGATTGCTTAGCACGTAAACTTTTCCTTGTCCGAATAAATGCCAAGCCTCTGTGCTTTCAACATAATGCAGTTTTCACTGGCTTAGCAAGTATCACTGAAATATTTATCAGATACAAAAGCCGATTTTCCTTCTAATATCTGCAAGGCAATGTTACCAAATCTTATAAAGAAAAATTATCCGTTGGCTCTTTGCTTTTACAGTGGAAAACGTAAACGGACGATTTCTGAACAACCAGACCACAGCAAACAGACAGCCATTAATGGATATTTATATGTAGACAAGCACTCACTGAAAAATTTGAACCAGGTAGTCGCAGACTGCAGTAAAGACTTTGCTATCCGTGACGTCAATGAGTTTTGTGAGCTCATCATTCACAAGGTCCAGAATGGGTGGTGTGTTAGGGGTAAACCACTCTTCCTTGACGATCTTCTGCAGCAGGGTGAGTACTTCCTCTTTGGTGAGTTTCTTAATGGGCGCCGCGATCGGCTGTGACAAAGAAGAAAGCGACATAGCTGCATACGGGTCAGTTGGGATTTCTGACAGCAAAACCTCTCTAGAAAACCACCAAGGATTTCGTAGGTGACTTCTACGGGCCACAAGGGGCATGGTGAATTATCACAGCCCGTTGTACACAGAGATCTGAAAGTGGCTCACAATCCACGTTAAAATAACAACAAAAAACGACAGACATGACTATGTAACAATCTGGAGGTAAATCTCCATGCAAAATAATGAATATACTGAAACAGAAAAGAATCGTGCACGCTTAAATAATGCATTTTAATCTATAAAGGACGGCTGGTGGTGGTGAATCCCGCCAAAACTTTTTTCGACAGTAACATTCCTTTTTTGTGGATGGTCAACATGCCTTCCCTGTACCCTGCCCTTTGTTGTTTTTTTCTTTTAGTGCTCTGAGTAGTGGTGTACCTTTGTGTTAACTGACGTACATCAACCCTAAAGAAGTTTACATTTTGCTGCTGACCTTTTTAACACCTCCCTTGGTCAGCCTCGCCTCAGCTTTCTCCTTGCTTCCCTTCTTGACCTCTGTTGGCTTCTTAGACTTCTTTTCCCTTGCCGTACTGCTGGTGATGGTGGTGGCTGTGCTCGTCTCCGTAGGGGCTGGACTTGGATTGGATAGGCCATCCTCAGTTCCTCTCTGCATCAATATAATAATAATAACGATAATAATAATAATTTTAAATAATAATAATAAAGATGTGGTTTATAAATCTTGTATCTAGGCAGATGCCTGCTCATGCGACTTCACACAATTGTTATCCAAGCAGGTCAGATCACTCTATGGCTTTCTCAACTCCCTGAGGAGTAAACAGTGCCGCTGTTATTTATAGACGTTAAATTCTAGCATTATGACAATATCTTTCACTGCCTATAACCAGGTACCCATTTCACAGATAAGTGGACTGAGGAAAATGTACATGAAATGCTTTCTTTGGACACCTACAATTCGACCGTGATGCGGATTCGAACCCACGACCCCTAGATTTTGCGTCTAAAGCTGCAGCCATCAGGCGAATGAATAAGAGGTATTTTGAAGTGCAATAGAGCGTTATGTTTTTCGGCACACGGCACTGCATTGGTCTCTCGCTGAAGGGCCATTAGATGGGACGAGTGTAGTACAAAAGTTTACTTATACAGGCAACTTGTCTGTTTAGCTTAATGGCAAAAAAAAGTAAATAGCAAACTCTCTTACTCGGAAAGCGAGGCAATAGAAGATCTTCAGAAGAAGATAGCCTCGTTTAACAAGTGTTTCGGCCCTTTGACTTCCTGACACACTACATGATCTGAGCCACACTTGGTTCATGATCCCAAGTGTCCTTCTGTTGATTTTTTGTTCTGCCTCGGAAATTTGAACCCGCAACTTCCAGTTTCTTAAATTCTTGCTTCACATCAACACTGCCACTTTGAAAACCGTAGTACAAGTTGCATTTCAGGTAAATTTAACCTTACTACATACCACAGTGAACCAAAATCTGCAGATATAATCAGCTTGGACAGGATAAAATGCACGATTAACTTCTTTTTTTTCTCTTTCAGTTACTGTTTCTTTAACTCTGTTCACCAAGTTGATATGAGACTTTTAAAAAATCATGGAATTTCTTTTGTTATTATTATAACTATTGGTCTTATATTATTTCTATAACTGACATTCTTCTTCTTCTTCTTCTTCTTCTTCTTATTATTATTATCAGACCGATAAGAAATATGCTGCCAGGCTGTGTCACATACGGAAAACTTTCCGTTGGCTTTCTAGTCAAAATACTCTGTTAAGGGGTATTCAAACCATCCAACCAAAATACTCCCGTCCAACCTCACCCCATCCCTTCCCTTCAACCACCATCGTCACCACCACGACAAATGAGTGCTCCTTTTTTTTTTTTTTAATGGTAATAATATGGGTCTGGTTTGCAAAGACGTGCACAAAAAAAAAATTCCCGAGACAAGAGTGAAGTGAGGCACAGGAAAATGCTACATTTCTTTTTTTAAAGTGCTTGAATAATATGATAAAGACCTGTGCCTTTATTATTCTTATTTGTAATAGTGCCATTACATACAGTTGTTATGAAACTTCAGTACTTCAGTGTGACAAAACCGATAACCTAATGGTTTTTAGAGCGTTTTTAATTTGTCAACTCCAGCAAAACTCAGTTCCGGTTAAAGGACAAACGTGGTGTGACTATGTCACTTCCGAAAGTTAAGGATGCATTAGCCAATAGAATCCAATGTAACATGCCATATCAGCCAGTTATATTGCCCTGACAATGGAAAAGTAGAAAGCCTGAGTAATGATTGCTGGAATTGTGGCTGTTGATGCCCGGACCATCCTCCATACATACAATCTGAGTGTGAGAGTGCCTAGCATACTACCCCTCCCTCCCTTCCTGAGTTTATGATAGGCATGCATTTCCTTTTGCTCTTTCAGTGGCACTAAGTCTTTTCTCACCTCTGATTCCTCATGAGGTACTTCCATGGGCGTCTTCGCAACGGCTTGGGACAGTCTAAAGGATTTGGTTTTCTCCACGTCCAAGGGCGACGGCATCTTGCCTACTCTGGGTGGGCCTCGGGGTCCGGCCATGTCTAGACTGAGTCCACTTCCTATATCAATGTCCACCTTCTTTAAGGCTTTTGTCGGCGTTTTAACTGCGAGTAAAAATACCAGTGTAGCTCTTGAGAAAGACATCACATTATGACTTCTGATCATTTTATTAGCACATACAGTGTGAAAGAAGCTTTGATGTATAGTGACTAATTCCAAAAGTTAGGTCAAATGCAAATTTTGGTTGATCAAAACAAAATGACATGTTATTTACCCGTGGGGAAATTTGTTTTACAGTGTCATACAATGTTATATATATATGTCTGATTCATAAGACACACAAACATAGAACAATATATACAATAATACAAAAAATTACAAATGAAATCCGTACAAAAGCTATTGCCAGTCGCCTCAGTGTAGGGCGCTAGTCCCCCCGTCCCCCCCCCCNCCCCCCCAACCACACACACACAAGCTTTTTAAAAGGCCAAAACCGTAGAGATATCAAACACGTTAACGCTTGTAAAGAAGTTGCTTGTATCCTATGATTCGTATGAAGAAAAATAATGCGGTTTTATAATACTGTCTAAAAGTTGTTGCGATTTAGCGTAAACTTCTCCCATTGGGCAGGTTTATTTTCAAGTAAAGGTACATATTCTCATCAATCACTTGCAATAAGAAAAAAATCGTTCAGTCAAAATAGGGATCAGACAAACAAAAGTTCACCGGCTATCTAAAAACAGAAATTAAAATGGACATAACATTATTAAAATTCATAAAAGACATCAAATGAAAGAATGGAACGCGAACTACAAAGTAGGCCTTTACAAGGACAACGCTGGATAAACGAAAAAGTGAAGTGGTCGCCCAAGAAAAATGTGAACTTTCTTCTTTGCTTCGAAAGAGGCTGGCAAGACTGGGTGAGAAAGGTATGTAGACATTCAGAGGCTTGCGCCTTGTGATTTGGGCGAGTCTGACGACTAGAGGTATGGGAAGGATGTACGAAATACGATGTTTAGTCAAATAAACAACCACCTAACACTAGCTCAGGAAACCAATCATGGCTTACGTTCAAATTTGGTTGCACTTTGACCCTTGTCATCGGGGGTGATCTTCACCGGCACTGGTGTGATGACACTTGGAGTAACGATGGGCGTAACATCTTCCGACTTTGGCCTCAATAGTGGTGTCAGGTCAGCGACCTCGTCCCTCTCTGACTTCCAGCTAAAGTTAGGGACACCCTGAAATGAAACATTAATCACTGTCACCAACGTAGTCAAGGTGATCAGTTTGAAGTGTAGACCATATCTCTCATAATTCGACTAGATTTTTTTTTCTGGTAATTCGGACACAAGGGAAAATTGGCAAACATCATTATACTCCCTCAAGTAACATTATTGTGATATTTGAGAATGCTATTTACAATACATACCCACCGTTGTACAAACCTTAAAACAAAGGCTTGGGCCCATTCTAAACTGAAACTTTTGAAGAAACGTTAGATGCCCTACCACTGCCACAAATGCCAGTGGACTTCTGTCATAGACTTCTGCTAAGACAACTATTACTCACCGCTATTACCTGCTTTAAAAAAATCCTATTCAAAGGTGCTTGTCAACTGCATTTTATTCCTTATAAAGGGCCCTTTGTATGAAATAAAATCTCTGATAACATGACCTCAAAAGCATAGTCAAGAGGGAGATTATGTATGAAAGTTTCTATGTAACAAATCGCAACTTTGCACTCCCGAATGACGTTTGTTTTGCTCAGAACTGACGCAAATATTTTCACTATCTCTCAAGTAAATGCACGCAATATTTTGGAACAGAAAATAGTCTTGAAAATATTCGAATAACGTCAACAATATTATTGATCGCATTGCTCGTAATGATTATCGTTCTACTATTTATAAAAATCCATGCATTTGAACAACTGTCTGCACCTGAGAAATCTGTGTTTGCGATTTTTAAAAATTTTTTTTTCTTGGAAAAGGGGGGGGGGTTGCTTGTAGCTACAGGTTAGTTTTGTGTCAGCAAATAATCCACATCGTGCACAAGGCAGCACAAGCAAAATGCATTAACCTCTGGTTCTAACCCATCCAGCAACGGACACATGGCTGTGCCAATAGAGAATGATGCTTCTTTTATGCTCTGCTGGACTTTGACCCTTTGAAGCGCTCATATAATGCTCCAGACGACGTATCTGATATATGTCAATAAATTCAGTTTTGTTTCTAATAAAAATAGATTTGTCTCTGTATGTTCGTGCTGTGTCACTACAAACATCCAATTTGTGCAAAATGTTGTTAAACTAATTTTAAGAAACTATGGCTCCGTATCATCAGGCATAAGGTACAGGATCTCCAAACACGTTTAAAGAGAAACGCCTCTTTGACATTGACGTTCTGACACTCTGTACCATTGGTGCTATGATCCAGACATGGTTGTTTGCTTATAACGTCCATAAATTCAATTATATCTGAATAGAATTAGCTTAACTCTGCATGTTAGTAATGTGTCACAAAATATCCACATCGTGCAAAAGGCAGAAAAATCAAGACGCATTATCTGCTTCTGTTCTAATCGGCAAAAGTCATATAGTGTCCTAGAGGCCTAGAAGAAACGCATCTTAGATGCTCTGACACTCATCAAAGTCCCAGTCAGGGTGGTTGGCATAAATCAATGAATTATTTTCATGTAATATAATTAACGTGTATGTACATGTTAGTACAATGCCAGCAAAATACCCACACTCTGCTAAAAGACAGAAAATCAACTCTCATTAGCCTCTAGCTCTGTACCATCGGGTTACGGGAACATGACTGTCCCAATTACTTGGGAGGCTTCTTTGATGCTTTGTTGGATTGTGATCCTTTGAAGCGTTGATATGTTCATACTATTCCCCCGACAAGGATCTGGCATACGCCAGTAACTTTTTTTTCCAGTATAATTGGCTTGTATAATATACTTGTTAGTAAATTAATATCACGAAAAACTCATATTGTGCAAAAGACAGAAAACGAAGACACATTCCCTGCATCTGTTACATCCGGCAACAGGCACAAAGTGTCCTAGAGACCTTAAAAACGCATCTTTGATGTTCAGAAGCTCTGCAACGTTGATGCTATGCCCCAGTCAGAATAGCTGGCATAAATCAATAAATTCTCTTCATTTAATATGATTAGCTTGTATATATATCCATGTTAGTACTGTGCCAGCAAAACACCCACACTTTGCAAAAAGACAGAATATATCCGTGCTAATAAAAAGAGAGGTTTCTCTGCTGCCTTGCTGGACTTTGATCTTTAGCAGCGTTGATACGTTGATATTATGTCCCAGACAAGGTAACTGACATGTGTCAATAAATTCTTTTTCAGTGGAATTAGCTTATCTTTACATGTTAGTAATGTGCCAGTAAAAATCCACGCCGTGCAAAAGGCAGCAAATTCAAGACGCCTTAACCTCTGGTTCTGTTCCATCAGGCAAAAGACACATGGCTGTTCCTATAAAAAGAGACGCCTCTTTGATACTCTGTTGAACTTTGACATTTTGCAGCGTTGATTCTCTCTTCATGGACATAATGTTGTCCAGATCGACCTCTTCATCTGCGGACTTGTTGCCCTAGAGGGATTGAAATATCAGTGGCGAAGTGTCTACACAAATAGTCACTTGTTGCCATGTGAAATCTTCATAGACCACGAAGGCCATCACTGGACCATGATATCTTGTTTATCGTCAGGGTCAGATGTCTTCTCACTTCGCTCCTACTGGCAACCTCCATACTAAAATAATGAGCATTATTTTAAGAAATAGAGAAGAACCCGGACAACTGTACATACTGGAGTGACTTAGGCTAAAACTAGCAGAAAGAGATTTCATTTATGGATCAACGAGTACTGCGTAACCAGACCTTCCTTTTGAGCACGAGGTATGCGGGCTTCACCTATTGCGGTGAATCGATTAAGTCGGTCAAGAACAGAAAACTTTAAAGTCTGACACTCAAGAGAAGAAACTGTGTCATATTTCCCGGGGTCAGATTTTTATGTTTTTTTTTCCCATAGTGAATCTCCCCACTGCCCATTAGGTCTTCTCCCTCCGAACTGGTTTACACGGTCAAAATGGTCAGTCTTCGCCCTTTGAAAATACCAGAGGACTGGTTTCCAAGTCTTTGAAAAATGTATGCTGTCCTCAGCACGAGATGTATGTTCATTCATGCTGTTCATGAATGTCGGAGAGTTTATGAGACGAAGAGTAAACTGTGTATTAAAAGATGTTAAATACCACCTTTACCTTTAAGTACCATTAAATACCACCATAAATGTTGAACTGGCTTAATAGCCAGACCATTAAACGATGTTCAAAGCTGAAGGATGAGCACCCCAACAGAGATAAAACCATGCTGATAAATATAAAGCTGAATTTCAATCATTCGTAATTAGAAAAAAGAGGAATCAGTACGACGATGTTAAAATTTAAGTAATGTTTATTAATTTAACCTTTTGTCAAAAAATTCCTAAAATATTTAAGGGGAGGCACTACCCTTTTCCAGAGGTTGTAATGCACATAACGTGGTGTGCAACTTATCACGAAAAGTGCAGTGGATTCTATGGAATTCTGCACAGCAAAGTGCTGAGTGGTACATTTTTCTCCCCCAAGGGTAATGATCTTAGGACGAATGTCATTTGTGATTGCACCAGTTGTTTGATATCAAATTTCACTCACGTCAGTTAGGCAGGTTTATGCATGATCCTAAGGGGACTTTTCTCGCATTTCTGTCTAGATATAACGTTATTCCACTTAACATCAAATGGTGTTGCTAGTTACTGATAATTCTGTGTCAAAATAGAACATTCTAAAAAGTTTCCATGGGATCATGCATAAAGGTACCTAAGAGACGTGGGTTAAAGCTGGTGTCAAACAACTGGAGCCATCGCTAATGACACTTGTTCTAAGATCATTACCATTGCGGGAGAGGAATGCACCATTCAAGAATTTGGTGTGTAATTTTGCATAGAAATCTAGTGCACTCATGGGCATAACTTGCACACCATGTCATGAGCATTAAAGTCTCTGGGAAAGGATAGTGCCTCCCCTTAAGCTTTAAGATATTTAGACATAAAATACAATTATAATACGTTTTCAACAATCAGATCCGATACCAAGGTACTATTTCGACTTAAAACGACGAAATCTTCATTCGACCCCTGCGACTTTATTACTGATTCCAGAAAACGGGTTACACTTTACTTACATCAAAACTGTATCCAGATCTTTCTTTCTTGAGCGTGTACCCTTCTGGTAGATGGCGTGGATCAGCATCGGGTACCTGGCCAGATTGAAATATTGTGTCAGTCAGGCTGATTCTTAAATCTATATTTAAGTACATTTATAAGAGAAATATCTCCGAGATACATATCAGCTACCTGTATTGTACCCAACGATCCCTTCTACATTAGACGAAAGGACATTCTTTCTAGAGGCTACATAAAAATCCTAGATTTCATAATTCACAATGAAACCAGTTTGTTAAAAAAATTAATGTGAGAGGATAAGAGTGGGATATGTATCCTTTTTCATCTTATAACGAATATTTTATAGTCACGATAAGGAATGAAACTTGTCACCTTCATAATGCCCATTATAAATTTAAAAAAAGAAGAATTAAGCAGCGCTATAAATTAGGCAGGACAATAATTTTTCAGACCGTGGACACTCTACCAACCCGCCTTATCAATGTAATGAAGTTCAGCAGAGAATACCAGACGCCAACGAATGATGTACGGTCGTAGTCGAAGCAGAAACACCTTGTCATTAGCCTGCAGTTTCTACTTTCTTATAACATAATAAATAGCTTGAGAAGACGCTTAGCTTTAACCATAGGTAAACTGTTGCTCTAGATCACTTGTCCGCTAAGAACAGCGGCTTGATTCTGTACTAAAACTGTAATCAATGGGTCTTCCCAGTGTGCAAAAGACGCCTATCCAGGCATCAGTCAACAATGACTGTAATTAAGGGATCGATTATCTTCACCCGGAATAACTGTTCCAGTCATTGGGCTGGGATTTCTTTTGCTGCTAAAGATCACATAGGAAATACTACCTATTGAGTGTCGAGGAGATTTAATCAAGGATTACACTGGGCTGTCATGTTACATAGTGAAACAATTCGTGGGTAACTGCAGTCAGGGGAGCCTTTATTAGCTGCAATATATTAACTTAGAACAGGTTATACACTTTATTTCTATTTCGTCATGCTCATTCCACATTCGCTATTTTCTTTTCTTGGTTTTCTTTGATGCTTTGAATTGACTCTGCAAACGCTGATCTTCCATTTTATCCTTTAGCTATCGACTCTGATCTTTTATTTATCTGTTTAGCTATTAATGAAAAAAGTAAAGTATTGTAATGTTTTATTCCCAATTTTCAAAGCTAACCCACATCTACCTCATTATTTTGTTTGTCTTGAGCAACGAGCTCAGAGTGCTAGATTTCTTCAAACCTCCAGAAGTGACTTAAGTAAACGTTGAATGACCATGATGTTTTGTTACAAACTGCAGAAAAAAAAATGAATCTAAATATAGGATATGCAATGTAACCACTCCTAAATATAACCAGCGCTTATAAATGCTGAAGAGATAGTCAGCAGACAGTAGATCATTGCGCTAAATCAAATGATCCCTCAATAGTGTTTATTCATTTACGGCATCAAGATATACAAGCCCGCCTAAAAAGCAATAAAGAAGCAACGTAATGGAGAACTTGCGCATTAAAGGTGTCCGTTGTTTCTCTGATGATAAGACAAACTACAATATCTGTGCAACCAGGCTTTTCTATACCTATTCAATTACTTATTGCAATCCCCACAGGCCACCCTAATAAGACTACATGCGTGCTAATCGCTTTTACGTGAGTCAAATCTCATGCCTATTCCTTGACCGGCTGTGACTGCATGCCCCCTGTTTTCCTCGCTAGCTCTCTCTCGGTGACGTCATAAGGCCACAGCTACGCCTGGCTTGCTTTGTTTACCTTTGGTTCGGAGTGGAAGACACTAAGATTTGTGTATCATTCGTTGTGTGTGTGTTGTTTTGATCTGTATATTTTCTTGAGATAAGTCTAGCCTACTCCGTTATGTATAGACTTATATGATTACATGATTACTTTGTTGAATCCATGCCCCTCTCCTCCCACCCA
>JAWQUT010000428.1:141714-170385 GCA_033807755.1 Ellobium chinense | reverse complement strand
GGGGGGGGTAGGGGGATGGGGGAGGGTAAGTTAGGTTTGTCGACAATGTTGAGTGGAAAATATTGTCAATCATGCAAAATACGAAGGCATCTACAATTTTGGAGATGACGAGGGCGCGGGAGGGGGGGAAGAGTCATGAAAAATTGCCAACAATGTCTGACATACAGTCAGGCCAAAATTGAAGGACATTCAAGTCTCCAAAGGAAGTAATTTCCAAAATAGAAAAAGATGTCAAGATTCAAATATAATATATCACAAATCTTTCTTGAAAGGACCAAATATTAATTTTCTCGCACGTAATGATCCACAGGCTTTGTAACCGTCAAGAATGACAGCTACGGATATAAATGAGAGATTTGACTATCAAATTCTTCAAACAGACAGAATAATCATTGACTGAGCAAGACACCTCGAGGTGCCTGAAAAAATATGCGCTTGCTTCAACGCCCAGCAAACACTACGAGTTCGAACCTTTCGTGCTCAAATTTCTAACCCACACCTTACAATGCTCCAGTTCCATAATCTATAACACGTTTTTAAAATGTTAAAGTTTACCTCGTGAACACTAATTTTTGAGCAGGTTAGTGATTCTCGCTGCGACGATAATGTCATTTACTAGGTACAAAGAAGCAAAGCAACAACATCAACAACAACAACAACAACAACAATAACAACAACAACAACAGGAACAACAACAGAACCATCAGAAAAGAACTTACCCATGACTTAAGCTTTAATCAATTTCTTCCACAAAAACAGTCCTTACTGTGGGCTACCTTTACATTTTGTCTTGTTTCTCATGTTGCTTAGCACACAAATCTACTGCTCATGGCGCCACTTGTTCAATCCTACGCCACCCTACTAACCCATTTAAACACTGCGTCTTGTAACGCCGGTTCGTCAATAATAATGTAGTTACGATCGACATATCAGTTATGAAGCCATGCTATAGCCTAAGCCTAACATGACACAGGCGACGCTCGATGAGTTGCCTTGGCAACAGTTGGCGGTGGCCAATCAAGCGTCCGGTTACAGTAAGAAACAAGTGCTCATGATTCATCGACGCATTTTTGTTTTTCAGTAATTTTCCTTCACTTCGGATTTTGTCGGCGGTTTGCTTAATGTTCTGACTAGACTATTTGGTTTTGTTTTTCTTGAAAATATGAGGAATTAACTAAGCAAAAATCTTAATACCAGCTTGCGCTTAATCACTTTCTTTCTTTCTTTCTTTCTTTCTTTCATCCTTTCTTCTTGCCAGTACTCTTTCATTTATTTCTTTCTTTCTCTCTCTTTACCTTACCTCCGACCTCACTTTCTTTGATTTCCTATTGTTTATGTCTTGAATGTAAAATATTAGAGCCTAAAGCCTTGAGCCTAACAAAGCCTTAGACTTCGAATTTGAATTTATATTTCTGAATAAAAGAATACCGACTGTTTTCTAAAAGTCTTCAAAGGGCATTTGATAAGCACAGATTTTCTACATTTGCAAGTATTCCGATGTTTGCGAGACGCATGTTATGCACAAATTCATAATGGATATTTCGTAAAATGATTTACCATTTGTTTTAGGTGCTTTACCATTTTTAGGTGCTACGAAAGGATAAGGTCGAAGAAAAACCAAGAAATAATATTCCGACCAAGAGGTGGAGAGAGTGGGGACTAGAAGATAAGAAGAAGAGAAATATCAAAATGAAATATGAGATCAAGGAAAAAAACAAGTCAATCACGACTACATGAAGAGAAAGAAACACATAGTGTGGACTAAGCAAAAGCAGCAACAAGAATGTGTCTTTCCGAATTAGCCATCGATAACAACTAGTCCCAACGATAACAACTAGTCCCAGCGATAACAACTAGTCCCATATTATCTGCAATGGCCACTGAAGCCTATACTGCCATTAAAATGAAGAACCTAGTATCTACCATTTTCATGTTTTGCTTTAAATGACAAAAAAACTGTTTCTTTTAATAACTGTTGATAGAATAGTCGCATCGTTACCATTTTTGCACTGGCACACATTTTCTTAATTTTTCTATTTTGACCTAAGAAATAAGACGTCTTAAGTCAAATAAAGACAGTTACCATACTGTGTTTTTCATTAAAATATTGGGATTCGATTTCTAATTAGGTCAGAAAGTATATACAATTTTTACTATAGACGCCTTTGAAAATGAGGTATCGATGCAAAACTAAGATTATCAGACGCAAAATTTTCCAACGATTTTAACGATATAAATATGTCCATTTGATCCAGATACGTAGATACTAGGTTCTTCATTTTAACGGCAATATAATGGTAAGGGTGTCGTGTTCAGTCATTAACAAACAAGCGTTCTGATAGAAAAACCATGAAATAGGCATCTGCTAGCCTAGTTTAACCACTGAAGAAAAAAATGTTTTTTTTATTTAGTTTTTAGCCTTCCCGTAAAGGTGACTGAATTTCAGAAAAAGAAAAAAATTAAAAGATATGCCTAAGATGATAGTCGCAGACACTGAAAAAAAAGGAAAAAAAGTTTTTCGTCACAGACAAGGGAAAAAAAATCTCAAAATGACAATGCAATCAATAATCACAATAGCAATATTGACAACGGGAGGAACTGCCACAAAATCAATAAACAGACTATACCTCTCTTAGGTTCTGGCGTTATGGGAATCACTTCGTCGGTGGAAGGTTGCAAGTAGTCAGGCAGTAGCAGCTCAGCGTATCGCGTCATTTTGGCTGTATTTTCAAGATCTGTGAAAACAGAAGGACATAGTTTTTTGTTGCTTACATGATCATTATTAAAGGGACAAGGATGGACATTTGCTTCGGTCTAAAAAGTCCACATTATTTTTAAACAAACTTTAAACCGCGTACATTTTCCTTCCGTCTGACCATTTCTGAGAAAACACCCCCGAAATGTCGGAATTCCGACAGTTTTCTGTTACCTGCATAATCGCTCTAGAAGAGAAAGGGATAGATATTTGCTTCACTGCCTAAGACATCCAAATTATTTTCGCAAAAACTTTAAACCGCTTACATTTTCCTTCCGTCTGACCATTCTTCAGAAAACACCACTGGAATGTCGGGAATTTCACCCTATACACACCGCCATTACTGATGCTGCGTGGAGTAATAAAGCGAGAAAAGCTAACACTACAGACGATTGGTGCAGACGCATGCGCAGACTCTCTGGAGATGATAGTAGGAGTGTTGTGTTCATTTGGCGGCCAGATAGAATATCGACATACTGAAATTCTATCACATTTGCTGATGTTAAAAATCGATTGTTTATTGGCATTGTTGACGCGTTGCACAGTGCCAGGTCGGGTGTGCTAGGAATTCTTTTCTTTCTTTTTAAGATCGCCGGAAGTACCGACACTTCCGTTCCTGGGAATAGTTCCAAGCCTGGTACCACGAGCAGTTATTGTACATAATATCATCATAATACCTAATCATTACCATCAGCATCATCTCTTTCAAAATAAAAGATACTCCCAGACTCCATTCAACATCATCATCATCATCATCATCATCATCATCATCTTCATTTAAGAATGATCATCATCATCATTATTAGCATCATCATTACCATTCACCCTTAAATAGATTCGGTGTTAGTTATTGTGTGTAAAGCCATCTTGAACACGAAACAAATTCTCATGGAAAAAGCTCTAGGGCTGTCACCATTATCATTTCTAGTATGTAATCGATCAGCACCATTCTCATCATCATCATCATCGTCGTCATCATCATCGTCATTTAAAAAAATCTAAAATTAAGAACTTTGGAACAGACGTAAAACGTTTGTTTTCACAGATAACTAAAGTTGAATTAATAATGCAAAATTTCGATCTGATAAGATCTTCTTCGGGCATAAAATGATTCTAAGATAATTAACAATGATCTGGCAAAACTACTTATAGGTATGAGTGACGAATAGAAAAAAAAAGTAACAAAAGTTTAAAAGTTCAACGCAGATAATATCACCATCACCATCCTCCTCCTCATCATCATCATTATTTGGAACACAAAATTTTACAAAATTTAAAACGTTCTGTCCATTCTAGCGAAAAATTAAGAATATACTTTAATATTTAAAATTCAAGATGCAACGATATAATGATACAAAATAATTACGACTTTTTGGATCTACATGTGATCCTTTATCAGGTTCAATTCAAAATGAAATGAATGGGTGAGAAGAGACGTAGGCCAACTGGATTTAAAAGCGTTCACAGAGAAAGAGGCGTTCACCGTGAAGGATCATAGTCATCATCATTATCATCATTATCACATTCATCATTGTAAAGTAAGTAAACATTTCAAGATACTACTTCAGTCCGATGAACGGTAATGGAAATTTAATAGACGCCAAAGGGTAAAACAGTCTAAACGTTTCGGAAAAAGCCTTCTTCAGTAGAAAAAAATGAAGGAAATCTTAGTGAACGCAGCCATATAAAGAAGGTGAAAAGTTTGAAAAGGTGTATAGGAAGGTCAACTAGAAATCAGGTTTAGGTTAAAATTTAGAGTGGAGGTCTTAAAATAGCTGGTAATACGCTGTAATATGATATAATTAAATATGATATCATCATCATCATCAGCTTCATCATCAGCAGCATCATCATCATTTTCAAAAAATATAAAACACTCTCAGTACTGTGGCATGAAAAATTTAATAAAAGTTCCAAATTTTCGGATCTGTGTCCTTCTTCAGGGAACATAACATATCTCAGGAGCTTACAAAACAGGTTATGTCCGAAACTCTCCATTTCCTGGATCAAGAACTAGTCATCAGTGAAGAGGACGAACGAGGCTTCGATGAGACAGGCAATGAAGTACTCCGTACAGAAAATAGTAATCTGGATAAAATGCCACAGGAAAGCATCATCATCATCATCGTCATCATCATCATCATCATCATCATCATCATTATCATCATTATCTTCAATTATCATTGTCACCACCAAGACCAATAACTCACCTCTCAAGAGACTTGGTGTTAGTTCTTGCCCGTGAAGCCATCCTGAGGGTCGACGGAAGTACAAGAGTGAATCCTCGCGGGCCAGTCTCAGCTCCTTCGACGTTGGTGCTGTGAATGAATAATTTATGTTATTTGCGTCAAAGGGTTGAGCATTCCGTCTGGTCTTAATATTAAGTGGTAGAGCCGACAGCACGTGAGGGCATCGAATATCTTCGCCTCCTTGGTTGGAGGCAGGAATTATAGTTGAGATGGAGAGTGTGAGAAGAGGGATTTGGTTCGCGGAGAGACTCCTCTATTTTTGACGCAACATTCCTGTATCTGACTGATCAGTCTTTGGCAGAATGGAAAGTGATGGGTGGGGGTGGGGTGGGGGTAGGGAAGAAGGCGTGGTCAGAGACCAGTGGTTTTCAAATTCTGCTCCCAAGTTTGTATACTCCCTAACAAACGACAGTTCCATCACTCCTAAGCCTAATTCTGTCGCGCAAATACAGTAAAACACATATTTAGGCAAGTGAACACTGTGAAACTTCGATTTAAGTATATAATACAATTACCTCGTTATTGTATGAATGTCAGATGCATGGACTCAGCTTTATTCCATCATTCTATTGTTGAGATAGACATTGATATTTCCGCAATAATAAGTACTGTATAGGTTTTTCCCATGGCCCACTGGGATAACTATTATTGAGGTTTTACTATACATGCATTGCACTCTACTTCAATACGAAGGACTGTAAATATTTTGGCTGTCCCCCTTGCAGCACATTATTATGAAAAATAGTTCCAAAGTTCAGAACATTTTTGACCAGAGAAAAAAAGTGACAGAATGCAAAGCAATATAGAGGATCTGTAATGATTGTTTTGATATCAGATTTATGAAATAAGTTATACATTTATCATATTCGCGATAAACGTATAACGAATATGTATCAAACAAACACGAGTTTCAGATCCTTTTTATCTTATAAACTCTAACTAATAAAAATATGAACTTTTAATCGTGAAAAGGACCCTGTTTGAGACACATTAATCACATCTGAACTGAATGAACCACACATTTAACGCGACACAAAGTGGATCCAAACAGCTGACAATCTCGATGAACAGAAACACTGTACATTTGAAGTACTTTTAATTCAAAGGTTTAACTGAATTAAAACTGAAAGGTGAAGAGAACGATGACAGGCGATATAAGAGGCAGACTAAAATATTCTTTTTTTTTTTTCTTTTTAAATCTAGACAGAGGGACACCCCACCGCGGTGAAAATAGTTACAAAAGAAACGGCGTCATAATATATTCATATTCCTAGAGGTTTCCAAGGCTTTCAATCAAAGTATTCGTAAGCAGGTCAAAAGTCAAATTTATTTAACGTGTAACATACCAAAAAAATTATTATACACAATGTCACCGGAAATAGGCTCTGTTTATATGATAAATAAATATAAATTATCTCCTTTGCAATATATCTTTATGAAAAATTGTTCAGTATTTTAGGACGTTAGTAACGAGAGAATATGAGTGATAGAATGTAAATAACAGCCTTATGTTTCCACGCTCAACATTATCATGAGACATTGATAGTTGATAATGATATCTTCGAACTCCGTTCTCGGGTGTCAATGTCATTTGCCAGCAATCAATGACAATGTATCGAATGTAACAATAATGTTCGATTACCAGTAAACCTGTGGTATTTTGCCTTACTGCAAATCACAGTGAGACACAGGCATCCAGGTTTACGGATGCAGTAAATAAACAGACGAAGAGACTAATGAACTGATGGAGATATGCTGCATAAATCAGAACGCATACAAGCATTGCATAAAGTGCGTTTGAGACACCTCTAGACCNTATCTGAACTGAATGAACCACACATTTAACGCGACACAAAGTGGATCCAAACAGCTGACAATCTCGATGAACAGAAACACTGTACATTTGAAGTACTTTTAATTCAAAGGTTTAACTGAATTAAAACTGAAAGGTGAAGAGAACGATGACAAGCGATATAAGAGGCAGACTAAAATATGCTTTTTTTTTTTTTTCTTTTTAAATCTAGACAGAGGGACACCCCACCGCAGTGAAAATAGTTACAAAAGAAACGGCGTCATAATATATTCATATACCTAGAGGTTTCCAAGGCTTTCAATCAAAGTATTCGTAAGCAGGTCAAAAGTAAAATATATTTAACGTGTAACATACCAAAAAAATTATTATACACAATGTCACCGGAAATAGGCTCTGTTTATATGATAAATAAATATAAATTATCTCCTTTGCAATATATCTTTAATTAAAAATTGTTCAGTATTTTAGGACGTTAGTAACGAGAGAATACGATTGATAGAATGTAAATAACAGCCTATTGTTTCCACGCTCAACCTTATCATGAGACATTGAAATATGATATCCTCGAATTCCGCTCTCGGGTGTCAATGTCATTTGGCAGTAATCAATGACAATGTAGCAAATGTAACAATAACGCTATTATTTTATTATTATTACATTATATTTTTTAGTAACACTTTGTTCGATGACCAGTAAACCTGTGGTATTTTGCCTTACTGCAAATCACAGTGAGACTCAGGCTTCCAGGTTTACGGATGCAGTAATTAAACAGACGAAGAGACTAATGAACTGATGGAGATATGCTGGCATAAAGCAGAACGCATACAAGCATTGCATTCTTTGTTTAAGACATCTTTAGAACAAACCACCCACCTCCTTCATCTTCTTCTTCCGCTTCCTCTAAAGTCTCGCCAATAGAAATCTTTCTCGAATTCTTGTCATCCGTGTCCATTTGTCGCTTCCTGGTTAAGCTCCGCCTCCTCTTACTGCTAGCCCGCCCACTCCGTGTGTCCCTATCACCTTCGAGGGAGACATTGGATTTCTCTCTTTGGAGGGCATCGTTGAGTGACAGGCTTGTATTTTCTCTAGTCAGAGACGGGCGTCTTGAGTCGTCTATTACGCTGGCAGTGCCTGGAAGTGATAGTCAAGGTATGTGAGTGCTAGTCAAAAATGATTTGAGGATAATACTGACGACTGCATTGGATTTGAGCAAATGGACAGTGGTTTGCGTCAAACAAACAATGGTTTTGCTTAAATAGAAAAGCAATGGGATTGGGTAAATCGTCTGTGCATGTAGCCAAGGACAAGATACAAGGATATGTGTATGTAAGCTAGATACAGTTATTTATTTGATAAATGTAAACACTGCCCCCCGTTGACCTCGAGGACGTGCGAATAGGATTTAGATGTAACGTAACAGTTGACAGTATCTTTGCAGTTACAAAAATGCACAATGTAATATCCGGTAGGTCGAGATTATCTCTCTCTCTCTTTTTTTTTGTTGGAAACATTTGTCAAAAATATTAGTGTGTCTTCTCGTGGAGGAATGCATGAGAGAGAGAAGAGAGAAGAGAGAGAGAGAGAAGGGAGAGAGAGAGAGATAATGCGGAGAGAGAGAGAGAGAAAACGCAGACATACCACAATGCAATGAGGGAAGAAGAGAATCAAAATAATGGTCTTGCTGATAGCTGCTGCTGATAGCGACAATTTCCACAGTCCCACCTCAAATTCAGAATATTTATCTGAGCTTTTGCGCATATCCACAGTAGGATTACGGGAGATTTGCGCAATTCCAACATACCAATAGTGACATGAAGTTATATCGATGACGTCACACATACGATGCATGTCGTTGTGGATTAGCACCCAGGGCCACAGCAATGAAGGCAAGAGCAAGCAAGCGTTACGGAAGCTCGGTCACACATACAACACTACCGAATTTATCTATGTTGTGAACCTTAATTTAAAAGCAATTTAATCTTCAGATATGATGCCCTTGAATTTGCTGTCGCGAATATCGATCTCTAAATAGTATACTGTTTAAAAAAAAAAAAAAAAAATTCCATAATATCTCAAGTTATAGATCTAGTGTCCAAAAAGTGCACCTTACTACTGGAAATTCAAATGTGACAATGTTTGGGGTATGGTCTAATTTGAATCCAATTATTGCTCTTGGTAGCCTAATCGTTACATATCGGGATTTATTTGATGAAATGATGAGGACGGCGATTTTGATGATGAAGTTAATAGTAAATTCAGTACAATCTCATTGACCTTATCCACGCATGACATATCATATAAGAATAGATAAGATAGTTCAAGTTCAAGATAAGAAGAACTTTTTCAATCCCTATGATGGAAAACTGACTTGGTTGCAGTACATTATGTACATGGTGATAATAATAACAGTATCAATATGAAATTATGACAGAACAAGAGACAATAAAACTTTGCGAAAGCATCCAGAAGTCCAGAAACGTGACGTACAGAAAAGTCCACTGTCATCGTCACAAAAAAAAAGAACATCGACCGCTGATCTAAACAAAGCAAACGGTGTGCCCTGTGCTGCACTCTGAATTTCCACACACCAATTTTTCTTTACTGTGACAAAGACTAGCGTATCACTGACTGAATGTGGCACAAAAGAATTTTGTGTATCTCTGTTCAATAGGGAAGAGACAAAAAGTCTGCCACTTCCCACTGATGTCTTACATTTGTAGAAGAGGGGATGTTAAGTGGCAGAGAGGATTTTCCTTACTTAATCGATCATCATGCTTATATACATCATATTTACATTATCACCTAATAGTAATACACTCACCGATGCCACTGTCAGTGGAAAGATCTGAACGCATGCGCTCCAGGACGAGCAAATCGGCTTCGTCATCTGCATGACTAGTTTTCATTTTCACTTTCTGGGTCATGCGAGCTACCAGGTCGGTGGTGTATTTCGGTATGGTCTTGGGGTCAAACCTAGATTGTTGTCAGGGACAAAGGGACATGCAATAAAGTAGAAATACGAGATTCGAAGGTATCATTATCATAATATAATGAGATTAAGCATTTTAATGAAACATAGTACATTTATACGCGACTCTACTTCCATATTAAATATGAAATACAGTCAGAAATTCACCTATGGACCAAGGATGAAAGATATTGGGATTTTAGCTGTTTCCGTTCTATTTTTGCTTTATTGTCCTTTGTTACATATTACATACAAGCAATAGTGTAATGCAATCCATGTAGCTGGGCATCTAACATAATAAATGTTAATAATGACCTTTGACCCGCCGTTGCCAGACTGACCCTTTTGGGGCCAAATTGGAAAATGCTGGCCCTCTTTTAATTAAGCTTAGCCCGAAATGTTTAAGTTGATCCACTGGCTCATTTTGGCTCGTTTCTAGTAATTATGCCAGTCTCAAACTTTCTATTCAGAAATAAATTTCAGTCCACTCCCGGAGAATACAGCCAGTAATTTGTCAAGGTTTTCAAGATATTTGCTTGTAGTATCATTTTCATTCATTCTTAAACGTTACCAAATTCTTTGGGAAGTAAGAAAAATAATTGCTTGTTCTTACATTTAAATGTACTTAAAAATAGCCTACTGCATCTTACCGTTTCCAGGAAAAAAAATTACCGTGACCCGCATGACTCAAAAATAATGATTGCTGTTGGTAGTTTGAAAGCAAGATAGTTGTACTGTAAATAATAAAACTTCCATGAGTTAACTGAAACCTATACCGGGTCAACTGCTGGGTTAATTCATTCACATCTATCGTTTTGAAGAATAAGTTCTTTATTTTAATTTCGAGAGGACTTCGTAATCTATCACCACGAGGCTTCAGTTCGTCATTTTTTCAAGGCCAGTCGTGTTTTAGAGAGTGTGTCCAGGCTGACCCGAAGATGTCCGGAGGTGTCCGAGAGATCAGAATCGACATGTTTGACCAGTTTGTGAAATCCTGCCCCAATTGCAAATTCAAATAAACTTTTTCCCGATGTCATTCGAAAAATGACAAACAGACAAGAGTAACCGGTGCAGGTGGCCGTATGCATAAACCATACGTTAGATGTGAACGGTACAGTACTAATGTTTTGGGAGTTTCCCGTGGTTACTGCGGTGCGCTAGCTAACGTAAAGATTATGCATACGGCTACGGGTCAGCTACAACTGAAACAATGCAAAAATAAGTGGGCGGGCGCTTTTTCTGCGTAAGTGTCCGAGGTATGTCGAAGACACTCTAGTACTGTATTTATATGAAAGAATTCGGTTTTAGTATAACTAATACAAAACACAATATAGATCTTTAAAATTTTGCCAAAGGTTCAGTATAATTTACCATGATTCATGTAATTTGAGCTTCAACAGATCCGCGACACCTTTTGCTCCAATATAGTGGGAATGCCTAACTTTAAAAAAGTGTTAGCGTGAAAATCGTCAGACCTTTTACAAAAGAAATCTCTTGTAATATGCTGTGAGTCATTTTAAGGCGACGAAATTTTCTTTAAATAATGGGAATGGCCAGGACGGCCTACAAATAACCGAATCTCGAATCTTAAATCTTTACTTGGATTTTGTTCTGTTTGCTGTAAACAGTGCAACAGACTTATAACTTACCACATCTTTTTCTTCTTTGTGCTGATCTCGATACTTGCCTCCCTTTCTTCATCCTGAAAACAAAATCAAGCAGCAAGCTGATTAAATATATAAACAATTCAGTTCACTTCAGTTCAAGGTCTTTATTAGGCCCAGGCCAATAACGTAAATTAAATACAAAAACTACAGGAAATGAAAGAAAATGAAGACAGCTGGTAAGAAATGCGAAAAGAACGAAGAAGAAATAAGGACAGAAGAAAGAAAAAAGGAAAGAAAGAAAGAAGGAAGGAAGGAAAGGAAGATGGAAGGAAGGAAAGGAAGAAAGAAAACTAAAAATGAAAAAAAAAAAGAAAGAAAGAATAAAAGAATTAAAAGGAAGAAAAGAAAGAAAGAAGTAGAGGGAAAAAAAGAAAGTTTTTAAAAAAAATCATAATTATGTTGAGTTGATGGTTAATAAGTACAAACACCTCTTCACTTTCTCGCCATTCATTGTCTCGCTTGCAAGTCACTGTGTCTCTCGTGTGTCATCAATAAAACTTCAAGGAAACTCATAATTCCAGAGAGTTTTTGAAGTACTGTATTTGTAAGATAAGGTTAACACAGAATGGAGCAGTGGAGGGGAGTATGCTCCGGGTAATCGACGTATCAGAAACGTAAATTTCGAGAACGTGGGTTTCTACTGCTTTATTTATACAATGTACAACACTGAACGCGTATATTTTGTTAAAAGATGAATTTCGCAGACTCAATCTTATTACATTATGTCGTTATACAGATGGACTTCGATATTAAGTACACCTCAGCAAAGAAGTATATTATTCCATGCATGACGGCCATTATTTGTTATCGACATTTTACTATAATCATCGTCATTATCCTTCGCATCCTCCATCTCCTCGATTTCTAGCTAAGGATAGGATCATTGACATGATAACACATCATGTATGTCTGTCATTTTGATGTTTAAGGTCGCATGATGCCGTCTGTATGAATATTTATGTCGATGATTGCAGCAAATAGTCGATACGGTATCACCACCTCCCAACTAACGGGTTCCTCTGTGCAAAACCTATTTCGGTCCCATTCCGATCCAATTTCCATCAAATTCCGATCCCAAGAACCAAACTAGCTGATGGTTTTTCAGTGCAAAGGCTAGCGGTGTCAAAAGTATCGAAAGGTATTGAAACTATCGAAATGAATTCGATCCCATCCCAATCTTCAGAACAAAATTAGCTACAGTTTTTTTTCAGTTCCAAGCTTAGCAGTATTAACAGCTTAGTACCAAAAGCGAAATAAAACTGACTCTATCGATATCTACTGTGTGAAAGCTGAGAATCATGATACATAAATATTCAGATATCGGCCCTCCATTGATGAAAGATAGTTCAAGCCACTTCATAAACTCACCGCAAACATACGGTGTGATATTTGCTCCAGGTAATACTGTGGCATGTACTTGGTGATAGGAACCAGTCTGTAAAAAATATATTTTAATGAAACATATATCATGAAACTGATCATTATCACTGATAAAATTGAGAAAGTAAAATGCCTTACATTTATACAAAATAATTAACATAAGGAGAACTTTCCTTTCCTCAATCACTTGTCTTCACCAAGACCTGTACACCTGTCTGGAGTACTAGATACGAAAGGAGATTTGGCTAGAGGAAGCTGAACGTCAATACTTAGCTGTAGGGGATCATCTCAGACCGGTAGGAGATACTCTCAGACCTGTAGAGGACCCCCTCAGACCTGTAGAGGACCCTCTCAGATCTGTAAAGGACAGTCTCAGACCTGTCAAGAATCCTCTTAGACCGGTAAAGTCAAATTGATCAAAGGCAGATCGGAAAGTATAACAGAGAACGCCAAAGAAGAAGATATAGAGTCATCCTTAGATACCTCCTTCCCCCAACCCATAGAGGGCCTACATCTTTCTAGCTGACACACTTACAGAATTCTATTCTGGAAGCCAATCAACAAATCCCCTCGATTGCTAGCAAAGCACACAGAGTTGACCGGCTGTCCAAATGCCATTTCTTTTACTAGCTGATTGTTGGTATCCCATACCTGAAACAATGAGAAATCAATATTAAAACAAACACTCCCAGCAATACATTGAGCAGCAGCCATTTCCTTAAACAATCAGTGCTAATTCTACGTAATTAATCTACCCAAAATAACATCAAATTGACTTCCAAATGCATCTCTTTCACCACATGATACTTAGATTCCTGTAATATTGTGTCAATAAGTACACTGAGATATCAACACACAGAACAATGAAGAGGCCAGGTTTACTGGGAAAGCATTTCCTTCACCAGTTTAGGGACCTTCTCGGACCTATTAAGGATTCATCAAAGACAGATCTGAAGACATAGCAGAGAACCTTAAAGGATAAGAAGCAGATGTAGATGCCTCTATTTCAAGATGCAACTCAAGAGATAACGTCGAGTGGAGAAGTTTTATAATCCTTATTATTATACTTAATATTCTCATAATTCTCCAAATGGGCTCTCTGAACAGCGATATGGGGCATAGACCTGGAGACATCAGACAAAGTGATACACCTTTGACCTATGACTCTGACAAAAGAAAGCATCGCAGCTTTTATCTCCACAAATTCAAAACAACAACTGACGGTTACACAAAACTTAATACAATTTTTTAATTGCACAGTTCCCCCACGTAGGAAACGAAAGGTTATTAATGCAACTCGACATGTACGAAAGTGATGACATATCAGATATTGCCAAGTACAGGTGATTTTGTAATAAGGCAAGTGTAAACGAGAGCTTTCCCAAGCCACCTGCAATACGACCGTGATCTGGAATCGAACCCACGACCTTTATATCTCGAGTCCAACGCCACAACCATTCGATACGAATTATAGGAGTTCCAGCTTATGAGCTCCTTCTGTACACTGCAAGTCTCAAAGAGAGCCAAGCTTACCTTGACGTACCCATCCATTCCACACGTTACAAATAGGTTGACCATAGGACACATGTCCAATGCCAGTACCTGGGGATAAGATTGTGGCTGAAAGATCTATGCCTGAGAAATATTGTGTTCATGGACTATTCTCATTTATAATGAATGCACGGACGTCCGGCCTTTAAAGAGCAGAACTCTAGCAATCAGTAATTTCACTTTTCACGCCTCAACTGAATATAATTAACTGAATATAATTTGGCTGATATAGTCTGCTCTATCTTGGCTTTTATTGGCAGCTACATCTATTATTTTTGGAAGAGATATTTAACGACGCAATCAAACTTCTATTTGCTTAAAGTGACATTAACTGAGCCTGGCTAACTAAGAACTGTCTAATGTGAGGGAACACTTACTGTATCAGAATGGTCAAATTGCGAAAAGTGCGTCAAAAAGACGTAGAGACCCTGAAGCTCAGACTTGTGGTCAGCGTTGCTCAGTCCGGCCAGACGAAACATCTTCACCAATCTAGAAATGGGATAAGCAGTGACAAAAGGGAAAAGTGAACAAACTGTGAACTGAATTTCACTGAATGGAATTCATTTACTAATTAATATTTGACAAACCAACAGCTACCTTTGCTATCTGATGATATGAATGTAATTTCTATTAGCAAAATCAAAAGTCTAACATTAATGATAACGATTTTAATCACATAATTCCAGTTATATATGTACCAGTTAATCGCAAACTACGCTTACTTAATCGTGACACTTTTCAAAATGCTTATTTTCAATTTTCCTAAAACATAAAGCATAATAGAAGTCATGGACTTGTCACACTTAGGAACGGTCTTACCAGCGCAAAGTTCCGCCCAAACAGTGTGGATGTAACAGTAATGGACACAGAATTGAAAAGCACACAGATACATGTTACGTATATGTTTAAGGGGTGGAATTAGGGGAGAACTGGAGAAATAGAAAACTTTCTTACTCCGAGAGCAAAGCAACCGATAGCTACGTCTATGTATTAAATGTTCAAGAAATGAGAGTTTGTGGAGAGCTGTAGAGATAGTAAACGTTCTCCTAAGAGAGGAAAGCGAGAAAAGATCTTCGGAGGAAGATACCCTCGTCCTTATACATAAGGAATGGGAATTCGGAGAAAGCTGCTGAGAGAGGAAACTTTCTTATTGGGAGAGCAAAGCAAGAGGAGATCTTCAGAGGAAGATACCCAGGTCTATGTATTACGTGTTTAAGGTGTGGGAATTTAGAGAGCTGCAGAGATAGGAAACTTTCTCACTGAAAGGACAAAGCAAAAGATCTTTAGAGGAAGATACCTTCGTCTAGTAAGTGTTTCGGCCCTTTGACTCCCTTACACTCTAAATGGTGAGCGCCATGACCCTCATAATAATATATCCTTTTGCTGATTTCTTTTCGAATCCGCAAGAAAAGATATATCGTCATGTTTATTCAACAATCGACTTAACCTTTGTTTTGTGTGTGTGTGTGCTTTGATTTACTTCTACTACTCTGTTCTTTCAAACATCTTCTTAACTATTAACAAAAAAAATGCTGTTTTAATGTTGTATTCCCAATAATCAAAGCTAACCCACATCTACGTTATTATTTTGCCTTGGACAATCAGTTCAGAGTGCTAGATTTCTCAAAAGCTAAAAACAGTGACTTGGGCTAATGTGGAATGAGCATGACGATACGGAGGAAGATATTTTTATCTCACGGTGTAATGCCAGTCAATTACCCGTATTCTCCAAAGGCCACACAGATTATGTTTTCAAACATCGCCACGTGAGAGGGAGAGCCCATACAGTCAATCTGTAATGAAATTAACAACAGTTGTCATCTCTGCCAAAGAACAATCAGGCGATCATCGATTCACCATTCAATTACCAAATTCACTGTCTATCCACTCATGTAGTAAACTTCAGCATTATAGTATTTTTGTTAAGAGTCATATAATAATATTCATCCGTCTGTCTAATGACGTGCGACCTGATGTATAAGGGCATATTTCATAGATTAGGTCATATACTTCGGCAGGTAGGGCACAAAACAAACCCAATGGCATTAGTGTGTTGCTAAGACGAGACTTGAAGAATACATAAAATGCAGAATCAATATTTTGGGATTTTATGTTATGGAGATATTTTAAAATGAACGCAAAATAGCATAAAAAAATAACTCACGAATGCCTGGAAGGAAGCTCTTTGCTATGCTCAATCATTATGACTTACATTCTGTACTAAAACCAGCCTGAGAAGCCAGCCTCCTTGGTCAAACTCGAACTCCATCCCCCACAGTTTGACCAGATTGTCCATGCCTGCAGACAACAGGTAGCGGCTGGTCTTCTTTAACCGGAAGCTGACCTGGTCCACGTCGCACGAGCTATCCAGACAGACAATGCCTCCAGTGTGGGCCAGCACAGGGGTCTCCATGAGAACGCTTTGAGATTCCAGCATACAGATCTATAAAAGAAAATGGTCATCGCGTGACAAGACACTGACAATGTTTTCTGACGGTCATTATGCTAAAGGCTAGGGCTGGGCAGGATCAATAGCGGTTTCAAGATTACTGTAGAGCAGCGTGGCCGAATGACTGCGGCATTGGATTCAAGATCTAAAGGTCGCGGGTTCGATTCCAGATCACGATCGTCTTGGCTAGGCATTTCATTCATATTTTCCTCCGTCCATCCGTCTGTAAATGGGTATCTAGCTATAGGCAGTGAAAGATGTTGTCAGAATGCTAGTGGTCAGGGCCTGTTATTGACAGCGGCACTGTATACTTTCCAGGGAGTTGAGAAAATCTTAGAGTTACCTGGCCTACTGGGATAATAAAGTGTGAAGTCACGTAAGAGGGCATCAGCCTGGATATGAGACTTATAAACAAACCATAAAAATATTATTGTTAATTTTTATTATTATTATATTAATCGATTGTTTTTGTTCAATCCAATACCTGAAGATCCCCGCCCAAAAAGTTCTAAATGTTTACAATACCTAGATCTATATCTGCATGCTCAAAGGATAACATGGAGTGGATATGTGATTCACGGTTGTGGCTTAACAACCGGCAAAGGACCATCTTTATTTTAGAATCGGATCTCTATATCAATACTATTAACCAGAAAATTGATAATTCTGTTAGGAAGCTTCTCTCGGCACTTAAGGTTTTAAATCCTGTTAGATATATTCTATAATAGTAATAATGATGCAGTTCATAAGTCTCGTATCCAGGCTAGTGCCCGCTCATGCGACTTCACACTATTTTACTCCAGCAGGCCAGATCATTCTTGGACTTTCTCAACTCGCTGGAGAATACACAGTGCCGCTGCCATTTGGGGGCGCCGATCACCAGCCAGGTACCCATTTTGCACATAGATGGACTGAGGAAAATGTGGATGACATGCTTTCCTAAGGCACTTACAACTTCGAACCCACGACCTTTATATCTTGAGTCCACCGCCACAAAACCGTTCAGCAACGCTGCTCCAGGTTCCACCACGCTGTTCTATGCTGCTGTAAGCCATTTACTTTTGCATGCTATCATAACAAGACGCATGCAGGTTACTCCGAGCAGCCTGACTCCATCGTAAATTGTCATTGAATAAAGAGAACAAGGCGAACTTTGAAGCACTGAGCCTAACCCATCACCACTAGAGTAAACCAAAGGACTGGGTATCGATACTTATACAATACTGGTATCGACATTTGCGATAGTCATGGTATCGGAATCAATAGGTAGAACACAAATATCGCCCAGCCCTGCGGCAGGTTCTTATTACCTCGGGCCCTGTGTACTTCATAACCTCATTTATACGTTGTACGCAAGTTCTGGTTCCGGGTCCCTCATTATCCACATTATCAAATTTTACTCACGAATTTGAACGCCTCACATATGCGATACAATTTCAGTGCCTGCTCCTCATTAAGTGCAAACCGAGTAGTGTGCCGGGTACAATTTAGCTCAGATGATTAAAAAAAAAAAAATACAACATTAGAACTGATTTCCAAAAATACAGAGACCAAGCAACATCCAGAGACTCTTTTTGTCCTTTATTCTTTACATTTCTTTTGTCTCTCAGCTTTTACGCTGTGCTTAAAATACGGCCATATGTCTTTGTTCTGGCTAAACACTCGTAACGCGAGGCGCGTTGGGTCCAGCCTCCCGCTGGCTGCGTGACCGCGTTGTCCGCCGGCCGATCAGCTGCCACTGGGCTGCAAAATTCTACCGTCACAGCCAACGTTCTGCAAGAAGATGCGTATATACAGTATTGCCGTACTGAAACGTAGCAAGCGGACGGCAGCATATTATTCTATCACTATCACAAGGATTAAGAGCAAGTGTAGTGGTTCAATTAGGGTGAAGGTATGGGAGCGAGCGAGAGAGAGAGAGAGAGAGAGAGAGAGAGAGAGAGAGAGAGAGAGAGAGAGGAGGGGTAGAGTAGCCTGGGTGAGTGAGTGAGTGATGGAGGAACGAGTTGAGTGAGTGAGTGAGCGAGTGAGAGTGAATTAATAGTTAAGAACACAGTTGTTATATTGCTCATTTACGACTAGTTGTTTGAACTAAATAAACTCATTGCTGTTACTGTAACTGTTATTTTGTGATTTCAAAAAAATAGCGTGGGTGGGTGGAGGAGCCACTGATTCGCCACTGCGCAAATACTTACTGTTCCCCCGGACGTTCCCATAAAGATAACGATATCGTCTGTTGGTCCTGTAGGGCCGCCCGCGCCGAAACTCTGTCAATGTTGATAGAAATGCAAGCCACTAAAATCACTTTGATTTGCGTGGCTAGGGATGCCAAGCATTGAAGAGACAGATCTAGATGGTGAGATGCTGGACTCATGACAACAGATGCACATTTAACAACAACACCACCACCAACAACGACAACAATAATAACAACAACAACAGCAGCGGCAATAGCAACAACAACAACAACAGCAGCAGCGGCAATAGCAACAACAACTACAAAAGCAATAACAACAAATACAGCAAAAACAGTTCAGCTCAGTTCAATTAGTTCTTTTACAAAGAAAATACAAAACATGACATAATACATGATTTATGAAATTACATAAACAGCAATGGCGAAGACAACAGTAAGACATCTCGATTCCCACACTTCCATCGACTATTTCAAACAGTAATTAACGACATTTCTTGTGCTGAGGATGATATTGCTGGTGCTGGTGCTGCTGCTGCTGCTGCTGGTGCTACTGCTGCTGCAACGACAAATACTATTACTTCTACTACTACTGCTACTATTATTACTACTACTACTACTACTACTACTACTACTACTGCTGCTGCTGTTGCTAATATTACTTCTTCTTCTTCTTTTTCCGCTATCCATAAATTATAAACACAACGTTCTTCAGTCTTCCTCATAAAGCAAAGACCTATTAAATAACTATTTAGCAGAGCAATTTTTTTTCACTGTGATATACGGCATCACGTTCACCACTAGTACTCACCACGGCCATCGTCGCCAAGCAGGTGACCTTAAACTGTGGATCTGGTGGGGTGAGCAGTTCCACAGCCCTGAACGGATTCCTGACGGTACCTAACACCAGAACTGAGGACAAATTATAGGAGGTGTTTTTCATTCATTCATTCATTCATTCATTCATTCATTCATTCATTCATTCATTCATTCAGTCAGTCAGTCATTCATTCTCTGGTTTATCCGTGCGTTTGTTTGCTTGTTCGTTGGCTTGTTCAGCTAGACATGGCCTATGTTTGTTCGTGTATTCTCGTTGGATCATTGTTACTTTATTCCCTCGTTCTGTGGTTGGTGCATGTTGGTTTTTTTCATGGAGACTGAAAACGCTCGTATTCAAAGAGAGGAGACAACATAAGACCTTCAGAGAAAGATATGCGTGTCTAGCAAGTGTTTCGGCCAAGTGACTTCCTAACGCTCTAACAAAAGACTGGGTCATGCTTGAGTCACTACTCCAAGTTTCTTTTTAAACTTTGTTNGGGGGGGGGAACACTCTGTGATATCACATATTGACCGGGGCGACACTTTGTGATGGGGGGACAATTTGTGATCTCACACCGGCCGATCAGCTGCCACTGGGCTGCAAAATTCTACCGTCGCAGCCAACGTTCTGCAAGGAGATGAGTATACAGTATTACCGCATGGAAACGTAGCAAGCGGACGGCAGAATATTGTTCTATCACTATCACAAGGATTAAGAGCAAGTGTAGTGGCTCACCTAGGGTGAAGGTATGTGAGAGAGTGAAAGAGAAAGGAGGGGTAGAGTAACCTCAACGAGTGAGTGAGTGATGGGAGAACGAGTTGGGTGAGTGAGCGAGTGAACTGATAGTTAACAACACTGTCATGTTGTGCTATTGCTCATTTACGACTAGTAGTCTGAACTAAATGAATTCATTGTTATTTTTGTTACTGTTATTTTGTGATTAAAAAAAAAAAAAGCAATCGCGTGGGTGGGTGGAGGAGTGGGGGGAGGGGATGGGGAGGCTGGCCGGGTAGAGTTGAGGAATCATGATTCGCCACTGCGCAATACTTACTGTTCCTCCGGACGTTCCCATAAAGATAACGATATCGTCTGTTGGTCCTGTAGGGCCGCCCGCGCCGAAACTCTGTCAATGTTGAAAGAAATGCAAGCCACTAAGAGCACTTTGATTTGCGTGGCTGGGGATGCCAAGCATTGAAGAGACAGATCTAGATGCATATTTAACAACAAAAACAACACCACCAACAACAACGCCAACAACAGCAAAGACAACAGCGGCAATAAGAACAACAACGACAAAAGAATAACAACAAATACAGCAACAACAGTTCAGTTTAGTTCATTTCAATTAGCTCTTTTACAAACGTAAATCGAAGCAAAAAAAAATAAAAAACACAGAAAATGCAAAACATTAACATAATACATAGTTTATGAAATTATACATATAACAGCAATGGCGAAGACAACAGTAAGATATCTCGGTTCCCATACTTCCATCGACTATTTCAAACAATAATTGACAACTTTTCTTGTGCTGAGGATGGTGTCGCTGGTGCTGATGCTGGTGCTGCTGCTGCTATGACTACTATTACTTCTACTACTACTGCTACTATTACTACTACCACTACTACTACTACTACTACTGCTACTATTACTACTACCACTACTACTACTACTACTGCTGCTGCTGCTGCTGCTGCTGCTGCTGCTGCTGCTATTACTACTACTACTAATACCACTTCTTCTTCTTCTTTTTCCGCTTTCCATAAATTATAAACACAGTGTTCTTCAGTCTTCCCCATAAGGGAAAGACCTATTAAATAACTATTTAGCAGAACGATTTTTTTTTCACTATGATAATATACGGCATCACGTTCACCACTGCTACTCACCACGGCCATTGTCGCCAAGCAGGTGACCTTAAACTGTGGATCTGGTGGGGTGAGCAGTTCCACAGCCCTGACGGATTCCTGACGGTACCTAACACCAGAACTGAGGACAAATTATAGGAGGTGTTTTTCATTTTCATTCATTCATTCATTCATTCATTCATTCATTCATTCATTCATTCATTCATTCATTCATTCATTCATACATTCATTCATTCATTCATTCATTCATTCATTCATTCATTTATTCATTCTCTGGTTTATCCGTGCGTTTGTTTGCTTGTTCAGCTATGTCCTATGTTTGTTCGTGTATTCTCGTTGGATCATTGTTACTTTGTTCCCTCGTTCTGTGGTTGGTGCATGTTGGTTTTTTTTCATGGAGACAGGAAACGCTCTTATTCAAAGAGAGGAGACAACATAAGACCTTCAGAGAAAGATGTGCCTAGGTAGCAAGTGTTTCGGCCAAGTGACTTCCTAACGCTCTAACAAAAGACTGGGTCGTGCTTGAGTCACTACTACAAGTTTCTTCTGTCTGTCTGTTTGTTTGGTTGTTTTTGCCTCGATAGGGATTCAAACCCACAACCTCCAGTATTAATTAATAAATTCATCGCCGCATATGATCTCCGCCACCCGGAGGCCCCCTTGGAAATTGCAGTTTTGATATGTTTTTACCTTACAGTGCAAGATGCCACTGCTTATAATTTCGCTCATACATTCAAACTCTTCCTGAACACTCTACTAAGATCAGTAATTATGGAGTCGTCGATCAGAGTTTAAAAGAGAGAAAAAAAAGAGTTTAAAGTAAGGGATGATAATGCGGGATGACATTCTGAAGGCTGTATTTTAATGATGAAAATGAGACAGAGGATGATAATATTACATTTTCTTCACAATGTCGTGGACGCTTAAATAATTATTGTAATCTATATTGGCAGATGAAGCTGCCATACGGTTATTTCATACGTAAACATTTATTAGTTCCACTAAATTTACAATCCCTCCCTAATAGAAAAACACAAAGTACTTAGATCTACGTACCTTCCCCACTTCTCAGCACTGTGTACATTTTCCCATCCTTGCCGTTATATGCAAATTCTTGCAGGACCTGTGAAAAACAGATGGCAGATTAAATCCTGAAGGAACGTTTTCACACACGAAAGCAAAACATCAGCACTTGCCTTGACAGGCGAAATCATAGTATTTTATTGCATGCCACCGTTTCATCAAATGACTCTTGTATGACAACTATTGTATGCTTACTACCTGGCATGTCCCACTTAAAACTACTGGGACATTTTTGTCTTGCTGTTGGTGAGAGGATAGTATAATATATGGTATGGTTTCCCCTTTAAGGGGACTTAAGATTAAACAGGCTAGAACCGAGTACAAAATAGTTCACACTGTGTTTCCGATCTCAGGAGTTAACTGCACCAACATACTTGGCAGAGATTCTTAATCCTGAAGTTACACATACGCATTAATTTTGAGCTTACTTGAATTGGACTTACTACAGTAGTTAGGGTGATCTGTTTACCATAATTATTTTATTTTCTCCCTTTCAGGGGACCAGTGACCTTAGCTGTGGCCTGTTCAGTTGTCACGTCCTGGCCAGTTTAGGTTAAAGTTAAAGCAGCAACACTATTTTGGGTCAGAATTTTGAAAAGACATAAGCTGCCAATGAGCTAACCCTCTGTTCTCTTGTAATAGCCTGAGGCCTCCACTGGCTTTTCACGGGGATGAGTCAAACGAAGAGACACAGCAAAAACCTTACTCGTCATGGGCTATTAAAAGTAACGTATTTTTTTTAGAGGAGAAGCTTATCTCCATATCTGGTGAATGGGAATAGTCAACGATAATTAGGACTGGAATGACGGCAGTCGACAATACATAGTAATATATAGCAAAAAGATCTGGGCGTGTGTAATCTTATACACTCTACAGAAATTTAAGATGCCAGGATTTAAAACAATCATCCATTCCTCGATCCAATTTAAATACTTGTAGCGATAGAACTTTTTCCTATTCAGAGCCTTGAATTTGGAATTCATTGCCAGCAACAATTCGAAATACAACCAGGCTTGATTCTTTAAACATCAGTGAAAAACGTATGTGTTTGCAAAGTATCTGTCAAAGTAGAACCTCCGTGTCATACTCTAAATGTTGGTCATTTTTGTTGTCTTCTATATGAAGTTTTCGCATATGTCTTTAGCATACAGTGCTGTATGTGAGTCTGCATATATGTGTGAGTTTGTAATATGAAGTCCATGTCCGATAGTGTAACAGTGTATGTATTGTAAAGAGCCTCGAGCTGTTCGGAGGGTGAGGCGATATAAAAAAATCTTTATTTTTATTATTATTATTATTATTATTATGATAGACTCATAAACGTTGCCAAGTATACCTGAGTTTTCGGCAGGGGCAGCATGACCGATACCATATTTCCAGTGACTGAGTTGTAGAACTGCACACGTCCATCCTGTGGGGGAAAAAAAAGAAGGACAAAAAGATACAAGAATGCAGCCACAGACAATGAGTGGGCAGATAATGGCAGATAATGAGAGGGCAGATAAATATACAGGAAAGAAAAATAAATCCACAGACCCATGTTATAATAAAATATTCTCAAATTCAGCGACTTCCACCAAACAACATGCGGTCGAAATGCACGGTTGCTGAGTAAGAAGGCTTTTAGAGAGAGAGAGAGAGAGGGAGAGAATAGGGCAGTACGAGCAAATGGCTATTTAAGCCGGGATCTGATTTTTCCGAAAACTCTGAAATGTCTTTTCGCCAAGATCTACTTTTCGCCAGCCCAGCAAGATGAGTTTTCTCATATGTGTAAAATTATGAAAGCATAGATATCTATGATAGTTTTCCTATATGTGTATGAGCGTTTAGGCGTATGATGATTTCTTCATACATGTATGAAGACCATCATAGGTCGTATGATGGTTTCCTGCATATATATTAGAGTGTTTAGGTATGATGGTTTTCTCATGTGTATGCGGGCATAGATCTTCACGGTACTTTTCTCATGTGTATGAGGGCATAAGTATTTGTGATGTTTTTCTCATATGTGTATGATGGCATAGATATTTATGATGGTTTTCTCATATGTGTATGAGGGCATAGATCTTTACGATACTTTTCTCATGTGTATGAGGGCATAGGTATTTGTGATGTTTTTCTCATATGTGTATGACGGCATAGGTATTTATGATGGTTTTCTCATATGTGTATGAGAACAAAGGTGTTGATGATGGTTTTCTCATAATAATACGTGTATGAGGGCATAGGTGTTTATGATGCTTTTCTCATATGTGTACGAGGGCATAGGTATTCATGATGGTTTTCTTATATGTGTATGAGGGCATAGATATAAATGATGGTTTTCTCGTGTGTGAGCATAGAGGTCTACAATTATCCGGAGTGACGTTACAAGATAGCCAAACTTGCAAGTCTGCTTCGCGCTGCTGGGAAAAAAAAACAACTATAATTGATAACGTCCAAACAATGAGAGGAAATAACTGGAATTAACGTCTCTTCCGTTTCCATTACGGCTAATGGCTTCTTAGACCAGATAAATTATAAACCATATGAACAAATTTGAACGGAACATTTGTTTTTACCATTTTTGCCACTTGAAGTGATTTTCACGGGATCAGCCTCAGATTGCGAAACAAATAAAACCTTTTTGAAAGTAGTCACTGCAAAGGCACGTGGCCTATGAGGTAAGTGAGTTCAGTAAATTGGATGATAAGAGGAAAGCTGCTCGCAGGAAGGGCTACAGACAGTGATCACTGTTAGTGTAGGCAAGAAGCCAAGAAGAAATGGGGAATTCTCGGCACTGTTTCTGTTTGATGGACTGGGAGGCTCCGCCTCTAGAGATGACATAGTTTAAATTAGTTTAATTGACAGATTACAGGATCATGAGGTTTAGTAGATACTTGGATGAGCAAATCCCATGCAAGCTGTGCAAGCAATCTTGGACCGAGGGCTAAGACAGGACACATCCCACCCGTATGAGTGAGAAAGACTAACTCGAAAACTGAATGTGTGGATGCTGAAAGAGTGACTTAAATATATCCAGTGCAACCGTGATGAAAAGTTGGCTTTTATCTGCTACGGAAGCTGCAAGATGGCGACTATAACCGTCTTATTCATAAAAATAAATGGAACTAATCTCAGTTTTGATGTTTAGTGCCCAAGAATGGTGAATAACCTTGGTTCAGACAATGTAGCAGGAAAAATATAGCAAAACTACACAGGACGATAGACAAAACTCAAGCTGTTTTATGAACGTATTGTGTCGAACAATGTGGTTTTTTTTCTTTAATAGGGAACAAAAATACAGTGAATGACTTTTGAAAGAACGCGTGCTAAGCAGGAGATAATGTCAACTGCAGTTGTGCCAACAGGGTTCCACTGTAATTACATGAGCCTTTAGCAGAAATAGTGAGCAGATCACTGGCGTGAGCTGATGAATGAACAAACCTCAGTTGACGCCAGAATTTTGTTGGGTTGATAACCTAGTGCCCTCAGCCGTTTCAGCTTGACAACGTTGGCGTTGCAGGTGGTGAAGGTGGAATAGAACTGGAAAAGAGGGAAATCGTTGAGTTAGTTTCCTAGCTGTGTACGTGGTTTGTTGGAATAATCATTATCAATAACATTATGTTTACAATTGTCGTCTTCATCACCGACACCACAAATGGCGTCGCTCTCCTGGTAAATACCGTGACAATAATAATGATAATAATAATGATATAATATTAATAATGATATAATAAATAATAATATAATAATAATAATAATATAATAATATAACTGTTGTTGTTATTGACAGCTATACTGTTTCTTGAATGTTGAAATTGATCCTATTGTTAGTATTATCATTATCATCATCATTATTATTATATTATATTGCTGATCAACATTAATATTATTGTAGTATCCTTTCCTGATGAGATGTGAATATGCGGTATAGATATATTAAAAGGTATTTTGTAATAATTTCCACAATACCCAAAATACAGGAATATAAATACTGTATATTTACTAATTTCATGTAGGGCCTATGTCATCGGGAGAGAATAGTAATCAATATTATCTCCATCAACATCGCCACCATCACCACCACTATTGCTATCATCATCATCAATACTTGATTCAATAATTACCAAAAAAAAAAGAAAAGGTTTCGTCAACGGGTTGGAAAACTTGGAAAAGGAGGGTATCGGGGTAGATCAGAGATCTAATTTCTGGTATATGTGAAACAAGTGTTCTGCTGACTCAGAAAAGCATCATTACGTTTCCCACTCTGAGATCATACACACAAATATGTACAACAGGGCGATATCACCACTTGATACAATAATTTTAAAAATTGAACCTTTCGTCAAAAGCACCATTATTATCACCACCACCATTACAGAAGAAAGTTTCAAGCCAATACCAATCGTATTCGGGCATTGGCCTCTCTCTCTCTATACCACACATCGTCATTTTTGTTTTCTCTTAATTACCTGCTTAAGTGAGTAGGTAAATATATCCATTGGCGTCTGGGCGACCAGTGTTCCGTCTTTTAGAAGCTTCATTGAGCACACCTTCTCTCCAACACTTAGTTTCATGAACTGGTGAAAGATACACACTTTTATCGTATCGTGCTTTAAAAGTCGGGTACAAAGTATGAGTAAATGCATGAATAAACCAGTTACCGTGAGATGGTCAAGCTCAAGATACCACTTATCTACGTTTCTAATTGGCTGATACAGGTTTGTGTTTTTTTTAATTACTTCAGGATTTGACCATGGAAATATAAACGCAATTGCCCTGAGATAATCAAAACAAAACGTCACTTATGAGGAATTTGGATTAAACTTTTCGATCTAGATAGAATAGGTGCTGTCATTGCCTGGCATAAGTTGCCTACTGTCGGGTTTGAAGATAGATAGTTCAGGTAATCTAAATATGATCAATACATTAATCAGACAAGCAAGCATTCAAACTATAACATGTCATTTTCTTTCTTTCTTTCTTTCTTTCTTTCTTTCTTTCTTTCTTTCTTTCTTTCCCACGTATGTCTCAATACATCTATTGTAATGTCTAGCTGGCTATTGTGAAAACTAACATTTCTATATTTATTCTATATTCTATAGCATTTCTAGTTTCTATATTAACTAGCCATCCATTCTTCCCATGGCTTTCACTCACTTTACAGCCGACTGTCTGTCCGTCTGTCTGTTCATCAATCAATTCTTATCTTCTTTCTTTCTCTTTCTCTAAAGCTAATTTACCTTTTGAAATGTATCCATACGCCACACATAGATTGTTCCGTCCGTAGAACTAGAAAACACAATGGGGTCCTTTGGCAGACAGCAGATGGCTGTGAGTGAGTAGAACAAACACGCATATTTTTAGGCGAACACTACAACGGATTTCACTGTAAGCACGTCAGGCCTTAAGGGCACTTGGGTGACCAACTCTGATGTGCAACGACAAAACTCTGTGTAATCTGTGTAAATTGGATAGGATTTACATTCGCTGTCAGATCTGAACCAAAAAAAAAAAAACATAACCAAAAAATGGACAGTAATGACCACTATAATGCCTCTGAACACAACACCAACTACCTTATAAGCTTACCTGTAACTCTCTCTATATGACCTGGGAATTCGTGGACTTGTGTGTAGACGACAGAGTTCCAAATCTGTGAATCATTAATTATACCGAGTACATGTAAGATTTCAAATTCGCCACTGGACTGAAAGGCAGTGTTGCTGTGTGGTTTGTGAGTCGCATTCAGGACCTGAAGGCTGTCGGTCTAAGTCTGTGTATCCGACTCTTGGGCCGGGCGGTTTACACTGTATTATCCTTGGGAGAGACACTTGACTTCCCTTTCCCTACTCGACTCGACTGTTAATGGAATACCTGGGTTTAGAGCTC
>JAWQUT010000428.1:124270-137366 GCA_033807755.1 Ellobium chinense | reverse complement strand
CCCCCCGTCCCACCCAAAAAAGGAAAATTTTATATATTAGCAGATTAATCGGGTTGCACAAAATGAGTAAGTTGGTCTTCTGATAGGTGCATGAAACCTTAAGTAAGCAGACTACACCCTGGATTTGCATGGTTCCCGAGTAAGTTTTTTGTTGACTAAATGAAAACAAAAAGAAGACTCGGAGACTCACCACGTCAAAGTTCCACTATGGCGGTTGACAAGTACATGGGTGTGAGCACCGGTCTGTAGAATGAGAAAGCACAGTTGATGCATGCACTGATAGTTCTAGAGATTGTTGTGATTGCACCGTGGCTTTTTAATGCTTCTGACATAGCCTATGATAGCCTATGCCAATAGTGGCAATATTCGAGAACTTACGCACTTACCATCGTAAGAATCACATAGTTTGCATGTTGAACGCTTTTAAGGGTGCATTCAGCACAGATGCACTAATGTAATTCTTACGATGGTGAGAAATCCCGTCATCATTGTTCAAGCTCTTAATTAACGCTAACAGAGGGTCTCTATTTTCAAACTGGCATCTGTTATGGAGAGTTATGGCAGAAATATGCATGCATATTTTTTGGTGTTACGAGCATAATTATATTGCAGATTAGGATTTTGATCTCTTATCTTCTATAACCATCTAACTGTAGCCTGCGGGTTTTATCGTAAACGCTAGGACATGTCATAGGCACATGCATACCTCTGACACAACTTTCTGTAAGAGATCCCAGCTTAAAAGTGAACGCTCTCTAGTGTTTACACTGAATACATCAAGAGTGGAGAGTAAGCCTCAATACTATATTGATCATTTCGAGTTTATGGAGGTTAAAAATGCGAGATGTCTGTATATAACATTAATTGTTCACCATGTGTGATAGCCCTCAGAAGAAATTTAGCAACGAAATTCAGAAGACAAAACATGAGGCATCAAGTGTGACCTATAAGTGTGACTTTTTCACTGTTTGATGTCACTGTCAGATGATAATAATATCATAACTGGATAGCTACAGTAGACTTAACTCATATTTTCCAACTTACACTGTAGTTGACAACATTTATGCCTTTGTCCGATAATATCATGATCTGTTTATGACGGGTGTCTATCATGAGATCTCGAACCACCTGGAATGAATGAATGAATGAATGAATGAATGAATGAATGAATGAATGAATGAATGAATGATGGGAGGCATGAATGAATGAATGAATGAAAGAAGGAAGGGTGGAATGAATGAATGAATGAATGAATGAATGAATGAATGAATGAATGAATATCCCTTTGAACAAAGTCACACCATGTGACAAAGAGACTACAATTATATTCATTTTCTTTTACCTTGCAGAACTACAGTACATGTACTTACAAACATAGCTCTGATATGTTATATCGTCTTAATTATCTTCGTGACTATCATCTCAATCATTGTCACGAAGATTGCAAACAAGAATGTAGGGTCATGAGCGAAAAAAAAAGACTACAACAAAGGACATCATACCTCATCTTTCATCAAACCAGCTCTGATCTGTTTGGCTTTTTGCAATCTTGTTTTAAACTGCAATGAACAAACAAACTTATGTTAATGTAATTCTGGTACCGGGGAACTTTGACAGTAAGAATCTCAAGAATTTCTCTTTTTACTTCGTAAAGAAGAATGAATTCACGCGGACATATTCATTAATACTCTATCATTTGGAACTTCAATGTAAACACAGCTCAAACAAGACGTATTGTATTTCCCTATACATTGGCATTCTTATTATGGAGATTTGGCTGTATTCGGAAAGAGTCGGGGAAGGGACATATTAAATTTGCAGATCATAGCCAGAAGACACTATGAAAACAGAATATGATGCAATATCTTCCACACTTTTTTCTCTTTTATTGTTATGTTCTATCACTATTACAACCACAAGGACACAATCACTTTCTTTAAAGTACCATTACTCAAACACTGGGTCTCCCATCTTACGAAGGGGCGTATGCGACAATTACTAGATTTTTTTTCAGGACGGCGTTTTGGAGTTTCAATGAGATTTGGAACTGATTACATCCGCACAGTCAAAAAATTTAATGTTAAATATAATAATAATAATATTTAATAATAGTTTAATATAATAATAATAATAGTAACGCGGTTTATACGTCTCGTATTCAGACTAGTGACCCCTCACGCATCTTCACATTCACTGCAGGCCAGATCACAGCCTCTTGTTAATTTTCTCAACTCCCCGAGGAGTATACAATGCCGCTGCCATTTACAGGCGCTGATCATTAGCACTCTGACAATAGCCAGGCACCCGTTTGACAAAACTGTGGACTGAGGTGATTGTGAATGAAATGCTTTCCCAAAGCACCTGCAAACTGACCGTGGTCGGGAATCAAACCTACAACCTTTAGATATCTCAAAAGTGATTACAGCTATCGATACGACACTTCGTGAAAACATGACTCTCACTGCGGGCTTTCAGAAAGCAGTCTCAGCTCAAAACATCCAAAATGTCGCATTGGATTCGTCTTTTCGTGAGATCAGCGACGATGTCTAACTAACAGGAAAAATCGCAGCTCTAAAGCCAGGTACTCATTTACACCTGAGTCAAGAGAGAAAATAGAAGTGACGTCTTTCCCAAGGACACTACAACGCCAGAACTGCCCAGCTCGCGAGTTAAACACATAAACCATAGATTTGAAAGTCTTCAGTTTCTGAGTACGACTCACAAACCGCACAGCCACGGCGCCTCTCTGATATATATATATCATATATTTAAGGATAATAATGCTACATCTGGGGCTAAATCTAGCGTACAAAAAAGGAATACTTCAGGGATCTTATGATCCTTAAGAGCTTACTCAAATTTATCAACATCAAACAATCCGCTATAGCAGATAACAGTAAAAACCAAGGATAACATAATTATATTTACAGATTATGCTACATTTAGATCTAGACTAGATCTAATATTAAAAAGAGAAATACTGCAGGATTTTTGGGTTTCCCTAGAAGCTTACTCAAATTTATCACCGCGAAATAATACGCCACTGCGGATGACAATAGCAACTACTGACAATACATAGTGACAATATAGGTCATAGCTAGGTCTAGATCTATATTGTCAGAATGTTAGTGATCAACGCCTATAAATGGCAACGGCACTGTATGCTCCCCGGGATGTTTAAAAAAGCCTTAAAGTGATCAGGCCTGCTGAGGTAATGGAAGTCGCGTGAGTGGGCACCTGGATACGAAATTTATAAAAATAAAGGACAGTTTTTTTATTCTTATTGTAAGTGCCTAGAGCCTACCTAGAGGATTAGGCGGTAATATGCTGCTGTTACTATTATTATTATAATTATTATTATCATTATTAGTAGTAACATTAGTATCTAAAGTAATAGTAGAAGTGGTAGTGATGGCAGTAGTAGTCGTAGTAGAGGTGGTAGTGATGTTAGCAGTAGTAGTGATAAAAGTAGCAGCAGCAGTAGTGATGATAGTAACTGTAGTCTTCGGGAAAAACCCCAGCCAGTAAGCTACTTTTTTTTTTTGGAGTAGCGGCGTGGCTGTAAAATAGATGTTTACCTGATTTTGAACTGACAACGAGACGTTGGGTTCCGACGCAGAAGTCGCGGGTTCTATTCCCGCGACATCACTTTCCTTCTTCCATTTTCTCTCTACATTTGTCTTCTCCAGTACTTTCCCTTTTATCCTACTTTGTGTGAACATTTGTTAGTGCCCGCTCACTACCCGCTTCTAGTGGTAGTAGCAGTGGTGTTAGTAGCAGTAGTGGTAGTAACAGTAGTGGTAATAACAGTAGTGGTAGTAGCAGTAATGTAAGAAAAAGAAACACATAACTCCTTATCCACCAGCAGTTTACTAAACTATCAGCACCATTGGACTATGAGCTACCACAGCGATAAGACTTACCTCGGTACCTGTGAGTCCATAGCTTTCCACATAGCCTTTGCCTCCTGCTATCACTTCATTGGTATCTTTGTTAAACACAAGACTGGTCACATGGGAAAAGAAGGGGTTGTGTGTGTGTGTGTTAAGGGGAGGGGGAGGGGGGGNATTGGGGGAGGGGAGGTAGAAGAGAGAAAACGATACACTAGTTAGAATCATTCTGGAGAAGTTTAGAGAAGTGTAGAAATAATACAAATAAATGGAAATAGCCCACAGGAGCATAGAGAATCGGCTAAGTGAAACTGGCACTCAGGATTGTATGATGAGTTTAAATAACGCGTTTCCAGTGCTTGGGTTGCTAACATCTATTTGATCACAAAAGTAATTGCACTGCTCTAAAAGTACTTACTACTTTTTACTTGCAGGCGATTGCAGCTGCCACGAAATGCATAGTAAACACAAGAAATACCCAAACATAGAAGTGACAAATAATGCTCATCAGCAAGTGTGGCGCCTATTCATGGGTCATGGCCGCACCGGTGTCTATCTTGTAAGCTGTATATATCTATTTTTCGTAGATATAACTAATCTAACAGACAATAGAGGTTTGCGTTTTCACGCAACGCACTGCACTGCAATCTTGCTCAGGTTGAGTTCTGCCAGATTTCGTAGGCGATATTATTAAAAGACTACCATCTACAGCTTTGTGTAGGATGAAGGACAGGGATAGGGACAGATTTAAGGGGAAAAAAAAAGAGGAAACTTGGGGTGGGACTTACGACATTTGAGAGCTTGCGTATTAACGATGGACTCTCTTCCCATTGTAAAAATAACATCACTGCTTTGGTGCTGGATTCACCCTTAGTAGTGTTCAACATGTAAAATTAATGGAACTCTTACGATCTCATCGTTAACGCTCAAGTTCTCAATTGTCACCGTACTAGAATTTCTTTCATGTGTGCCTTCACTTTTCTAATCCTACCCCTTACCCTAACCCAAGCACTAGGTGGGAGTATTCTACACCGTTGTGCATAAAAGAACGTCAAATAGTCAGATGGACGCGGTGCCAGTGTCAGGTAGCCAAAGTATGCTTTAAGTTAAGATTTAGGTTTATGCACGATTAAGAGCAATAAGTTGAGACTTCCTAAAGGACCTGTGTTTATGGTTAGAGGCAGTGGTCGATTTCCGGAAGTCCGGCAAATTTCGTAAACAACGCAGAAAAGCTGGCACATTCTCCGAATTTACGTACCCAAATTGGCGGAAGATGCAGCATGCTGAGTGATTATACAACCCACTATAGACATTTTAGATTTCATTCTATGGAAGTGTTATAACGATGTCCCTTGATATAGGCTACAAGTTTCAATGTCAAACACTATGTTTATGGGATTACGAGTACTCACCAAGTGATTGGGTGATTGATGACGAGATAGGCAATATCTTCACATCCAGTGACGGGGTCCATGAACACACGTAATGTTTTATCTGTACAGTATCCTATGTAAGTCTGAAAAAAAGTGATAATCATGGCTGTACTGGCATTAACAAAGAAAATTAAAATATACACATAAGGAGGAGCCAGGTACACTAAGATCTGACACCTAGCCATGCTGTATACTGTAAGGGAAAATGTATCATAGCCTAGTGACTCTACAGACTATTTCCATGGAAATTAATATGTTAGTGCTGATATTAAGTAGATTCGTAAGTGTTCCTGTTCAGTTTTAAGTACCGCCATTTTACATTTAACAAAACAAACCACCGTGAAATCTCCGATTGCTATTTTTGAGATCTATGACTACGATCAAGCAAAAACGAGTCCTCTTCACCTATTATATCTTCCAATTTTTTTTTTTTTTTTTTTTATGGACAGCATAAAGACAAGAAAGCAATAAAAGATCCATATTCTTGCGGGACATTCGGACATGTTGCTTGAAAATATCTGGGATCTTCCAATTGTAACAGTAATATTTTGGATAGAGGTTTTCCCATTAACATTTTGTTATAACAACAACCTGTACATAGTCAAACACTCAAGTAAATGCACAATTTTTATGCGAGTGGACGACTGGTTATTGGATAAAACTCTACAGCGACTCGCAATCGTGCGAATACTTACCCGATATTTTGGTATATAAATCATCGTCGTTATTTCTCCCACAGCTTTTAACCTGCAAAAATAAACGTCGCTGTTTGAATTTGTTAAGTATCCAGTCGCTGTTTGAATTTGTAAAGTATCAAGTCGCTGTTTAAATTTGTGTAGTATTAAGTCCGCTGCTTGAATGTGTAAAGTATCAAGATGCCAACAGTAACTGGCAAAAGGGTATGCAATTTTGTACAGTCCCTTTTAAGACAAGAAAATTGGCCATGGAGAGGGGGGGAAGGGGCTGGATTTGCATTTCAAGTTGGATTTGAATTTCAAAGGCTTAGATAAAATGCAAATCCTTTTGTAGACACATAATAGATGGCGTTTTGCCACTCAAGGGTAAACTGCGGGGTTGTTGATGGGTGGGTAAGGTTATTCTGGTTACTTTGTGCATAGGCATAAAATCTGGTCGTCTCATTCGTTCTCAAAGTTCTAAAAATCTAATTGCTCTCGGGTCATATTTCTATGAGTCAAAAACGGGAGATAATGTCAGGCAATATGGAATGTTATAACTTATATAGCCAACAGTGGAAGAAATATTGACATCTATGTACCAATCTAATTCAAGGTGGTTAAACATGTGTTGGCCTACACTGCTGTTTTTCAGCTAGGTTATGATCAGTTTACAGAGCACTGGGACAAACTTCAATGAGGGCTGGGTATTCATAAAGGAAAGCATTCTATTGTTATGTTATTTGCAGGATTTTTTTTTCTCGATGGGCCTGACGGGGGATGAAGGGATTCATTGCAACTTTTTCCTTGTTCTTTTCTTGGCAAAAACAAATGTCATGGGTATCTGTATTTCTTTCTATAGTTGCATCGTAACCCTGTTCGGTAAATCTACCTATGACAGAATGGCCTACATTTACTGGTTATTTTTATTCCTTCAGTTAGTTATCAAATTCTCAATTTTCAGAATACAAATTAAGCCATTTTCCCCGAGCTTAAGGAATATAAGTTGTCTCTAAAAGCAACAATATCAATAAAAACTAGAATATCTTTAAAAACAAAAAAGGCACACTGCACTGTAAACTCACAGTGAGAATGGCCAGAAGTGGTGGGGGAGGGAGGAGGGGGTATGAGATTAACATGTGAAGTGAACGAGTGATTATTGTTGTGATTAGTTTGTAACCTGATTTATGAATCGTATGGCAGTATGCATGAATGTGAGTTAGTCTATTGTATTGTATTGTAATGAGTTATGTACTACTAAATTTAGACTATTTGATTATTTGATTATTTATTATTTACTCTCATGTACCACAGCCAAGGCAATTTTCCTTTCTAAGGATAATAAAGTCATTCTTATCTTATCTTATATACAATTTTCTTTTGAACAATTCATGACATTAAAGTAAATCCTTGTCCGAATCGCTAAGTGCGTGGGAGGCATGCAAAATAAATTAGTTGTTTGATATTTCAAATGCCAAGATTATGCGAAAATAAAACAAATAAAATATATTTTGCAGAGAATACAGTCTACTATATACAATGATTATGCGTCAAAATACATTGTTTTGAGCGCAGGCAGAAAAGCATTTTCTCACAGTTTGTATTAAGTAGATTTATACAACAACAGTTATGTGAAGTTATGAGAACTTAGCACCCTGCAATAAGCCTTCCGTAAACCTGTGTTTTCTACTAAACACTAACACCAGGACAGTATTAGAATATCCATAAGGGCATTGCGTACTTTTGATGTGGGTCCAAATCTGTATACGCTTTGTTGGCAGAGGTGAGAGTCCACACGTACAGCTGCCTATTCTTGGCCGCCCCTGTGAAAACTTCTCCTGTTGTTGCTGTGAAGTGAACCATGCTTAACATCTCTGCTCCAGCATGCAGACTTTGAAGAAGCTGAAAAATAATTGAGCCAAACTTTGCATGAAATTTAAATGGATGTGCTCGCCTGGGGGAAGTTGCAAATAGTACTAGGAAGACAACTTCGCATGAAATTTGGATGTACTCGCCTTGGAGAAGCTGTAATGAGTGTTCGAAAGCAAACGTTGCATGAAATTTGGATGTACTCGCCTTGGAGAAGTTGCAAAAAGTGCTCGGAAGCAAATTTTGAATTAAATTTCGATCTGTTCGCTAGAAAAAAAAAAAAAGCTGCAAATTTTGTCTAGAAGGAAACGTCGGTTGATTCGTAAATGAGTTCCTATTATGGAAATCTTTTAAAACGTCATAAAAATACACCTCTTCCTTAGACACTTTGGCTCATAGATCTCATTATGTCTATCATCGTTAGCATCTCTTGCAGTTATGTTCTCAAATTGTTTTTGGTTTTATGTTTGTCTGTTTCTTTGTTTTTCTTCAAGTGAAGTTAGTTATGTCTAAAGATGTGTATATATTAATGGTGTAAGTTAAATGTTTTTTTTAGCACTGTATGGTGTGTAAGTTTAAGTGTAAAGATACATGTATTATATATAAATTATGGACACATGCGGTTATTTATTGTCTGGGTATATTTAGACTTAAACCAAAACAACTAAAATTCAGGGACAGTTGTACTAGTTGGTAGTCTGATATTTAAGCCAAGACCTTAGACAGCCACAGACAGTTTTATCTTTCTTTACAGTTGTTTACCTTCTAGATATTAGTCTCCAGTGCTTTCAGGCTGGTAAGCGAGCCAATAGAAAAATACAAACTAAGATAAATCTGGACACTTCCTTGATATTTCTGACATACGAAGACCACAAAATCACACAAAGACCTCGGATAACACAATGATCACTGATAAGCCAGAGATCACGGATAGCAGCAAAGGTCATGGAGAACACAAACACCACGGATAACACAAAGAACACGAATAGCACGAAGACCATTGGTAACAAAAAGACCATTGATAACACAAAAACCACGATAAACACAAAGACCTCGGATAACATTCGGACCAAGCATAATACATACGTCTACAATTAACACAAAGACCACATAATTAACACAAAGACCACGGATAACACAAGGATCAAGCATAACACAAATGACCTCGGATAACAAAAACCAGTACAGAACAAACAAAGACTACGAATAACACTAACACCGCGGACACTGTTTTGCTTCTTTAGGTACCTGAGGTGAATGCGTAAGTGAGATATCGTGATTCAAATTTGCCGGTGTGCGTAGCAGCTTCAGAATTTCCTCCTGAGTTGTGGCCCATGGCGGCAGTTTGGCGCTGGTGTCGTCTGCACTGCTTCTTCCGCCTGGTGTGTCTGCAGACATCTTGATTAGCTAAGAAGTTGTGCTGTCGAATTAAAATACACAAATAGTCTAATACTGTCAACTCCGCTAATTCACATTTCTCTGAGAGCACAAGAAAAGTTGCGATTAACAGGGGTTGCGAGTATCCAATAATTTTTATTATGTGGAAAATGTTGCTATTAAGCTGAATTTGTGATTATCTGGATTGCCATTTGGCAGAGTAGACTCATTTTAATTTCTGTCTCAAACAAAAGAAAAAAAAAACAGAAAGAAAGCTGTCTTATGCGAAGAGGGTTGGAAAGTAGCACATCACTAGAACCAGTCATGACCTGGTAGTAGAAGGACTGGGCCCCCACTGCTGTGTTTCTGATCCTAAGCTGTTAAGGCCAGGTCCAGTCGACTCCGCTTAAGCGGAATACAGATAATCGCAACATTAGTTTAAAACTCACTGGATAATCACAGCTCTTTTTAATCGCAACTTTTCTTTATATTCCCGAGGAGTGGATTGTTTGTGACAAGATATTGTAGGAGGAGAAACAGAGGAACAGTACCCTCGTTGTAAAAATATAAACCTTTCAAAGCGAGAATTTTAATGACACTTCAGGAAGCTATGCGTGCGTGCGTGCGTGCGTGAGTGCGTGCGTGCGTGCGTGTGTGCGTGTGTATGTGTGTGTGTGTGTGTGTGTGTGTGTGTGTGTGTGTCGGTGTGTGTGTCTGTGTGTGTCTGTGTGTGNTGTGTGTGTGTGTGTGTGTGTGTGTGTGTGTGTGTGTGTGTGTGTGTGACAGACAAACAAATATAAGCATGTGTTGCCTTAAATGTTAGTTCAGAATGTTCTTATAGACAGCTATGTTTAAAATCGTGAGGGAAGCTTTTTTTTTTTAAATTTTCATGTACTATAGAACGTTCATCATAAGGAAGATTCTAACTCTGCCAGCTCTGAAGAGTTGCCAGTTTGGACTGGCTAATACCGATATAAAACTTATTTCCCCTGGTCAGGTCAAAACAAAGTTTCGTTAAGACCATGTTTTCTGCCAAGATTTTGCAGACCAATAAGGAGTGGACACTGTTTTGTTATATACCTTACTTGGGCTGGCCATGATATTAGTCATAAAATCAGTGGAGAATACTACACTCTGTTATGGAGAGTGAAATATAACAAAATATATTAGGAGGCACTCTATTGTAGAGAGTGAAATGCAACAGAATAATTATACTGGGTGGCACTCCGTTGTGGAGAATGAAATGAAACAGAATATAATGGGTGCATCCAACCTCCCCTCCCCCCAACAGAGAAAAAAAAAGTTCGATGACTTCAAAAATTTCACACATATTAGCAAATTGATATTCGTATACTCATACTCCAGAGTTCAATTTCCAGTATTCAGGTGCTATGGATATGTCGCAGCTGAAAAAAATAAAAACTAATGTCTACCACTAACATCCTGGTATGCAGTAGAAAACAATGGTCCAGCAGGTCACTTTATTTTTCTTTTCTGCTACAAAAGTAAAACACTCTGATTAACAAAAGCTAAAGCAAATTATAGATTATAGCTATCTTTTAATGTCATAGGTGAGAACTGGCGAAAGTAGAAATGAAGGAAAATCATTCGGTGCTCCGAATCTCATGCGTCGCGGATAATTTTTTGGCTTATCATAATAATGTTGGTGTTTGTTTTTGTTATACACTCATTATGCGATATTGTCAATTGAGGGAAGGTAATAAGTGGAAAGAGTATTGAATAGTCTAGTTTACATAACTGTGCCTTCGTACTTTGATCTGCATCCTTTTTCTGTTCTTTTTAAATTATGAAGACATAGAAGAAATAGGCAAGCTCTTAGCCTGATTTGAATAACCTCATTGTGTTAAATTATATCGCACAGAAAAAAAATAATACTTGAACATGAATACTTCATATTTGTGATGACTGACATGAAATCCTCTGATGCTCACAGGAGACGTAACTGGCAAGTTAATCCACGTCTTTGCTATGCACAGAACTTGGGAATCAATACAGACTTGAAATAATTCCAAATATACATACTTTATATACAACAGTTACTTCCCAAATGGGTTAAACGTTTCCTGATGAAACCAACCATGCTAGATTGCTAATCTAGACTAGTCTGCTTCTCCGCCCTCCGGCCTCCGGTACTGATTTTGTTTTGGATCCGTAGTCTATGGAATTTCCTTCTGACAAACAATACAGTATGCGATGCCAGCAGTCTCTGTCTTTCTTACAAACTATTCATCCTTTCTTCCTTCAGTGCTCCGATTCATCCCCTCCCATCTCCAAGCATTTTTCACTCCACTTCCTTTGAGTAATTGGTCATGGCCGAAAAAGTCCATTCTGTTCAAAGTTCAAAAGTGAAAACTGCGAAACCTGCGACCGGGGTTTCCAGATTTTTATTTAAGCCGGAGGCAAATCGCTTACAAGTGCCAAAGGGATACTTGAGATGCAGATCGATCTAACACACAGATTCACTTTCGAGAAAATTGCATTTAAAAGTTGTGTACCCTTTAGACTTTTCGATGATTGTGGGTTAGACCGGTCTGCTTCTCGGGTATCCATTTGTCGTAGAGCTTCCATTTTAAAAAAAAATACCGATGGAGGTTGTTCCCCTCAATTAATTTTGTGGGTTAGACTGGTCTGCTTCTAAAGTATCGTAAACATGTCTGGAAAGGTCTCCGGGAACAAAGATTTGAAATAAAGCAAAACATTTTACTATGAACTGTCTTTGCATTAGTCTACATAAAACGAGTATTGGGATTAGCATAAACCTCTTTTTACATACATTGGAGCATAGGGAACGACTGTAAAATGGAAAGAAGGTCGTTCTTTGATTACTGTTCATTAGTCATTTATGACAGGAGCCCGATCACTTGAAAAACCAAAGAGTTTAAGAGACGTGCAGTACTTTTGTGCAGAAAATTAGTCAACTCTGACCATACGCCCATTGGAGATGAAAAGGCACCAAAATTCTGGTTTCTGGTTCTAAAAGAGCCATGCCTGGCAACTCTGAGTGAGGGGATGAGATATTCTCGATCTTCAGTATAAATACACATGCGGCGATTACATCCCATTTTGATTGGAGAGTCTGCGTAGATCTACGGATCTGCGTGTAAACAAGTACAGTACTCCATACAAAAATTCGTCTCAGATTACCCGATACTGCCCGGAGTCTACCCTAGGCGAACAATAACGCCGTCTTCGTTGTATTTTCTTAATTATTTTTTTCCTTGGTTCTTGCGTTAGACGGCGGTGGCAAGTGGCAAGACGGTTTTGTTTGGCGAAAATTTTATTTGAATGGCGGAAACGCAAAATCGATCTGGTGGAAATTCTACCATCTGGTGGAAAATTCTCACCTATGTAAAAGGTTTGCCTCAGTTTCTGGATTTCTTTTTAGCAGCAGTGACAACAGTAATACAGCTTTGAATGTAGGGGTTGGGAGGAGGGGGGGGCGGTGGAAGAGGGAAATAGCAACCAATGTTACTTTTTAAAGCAACAGATAAACAGATGCTGTATTTATGCTTCGTCTGTCATAAGCTTATATTATTCTAATGTTATTGGAGTTCTTTTTTTAGCACAGAAGTTAAACCTGAAGTCGTTTTTCATCACAACCCTGAATACGAAATTCTTCTCCTTTCACTGTCAAAATAAGACCTCAGATAGGGAGCATATTATTCTGTTCAACAGTCAGTGTCTTTTAAGTCAGCTAATTTTATGGATCTAGGCCATATTAAACAGTGAGATGATCGGACTGCAAAAGGAGGAAAAAAATCTGAAAATAGTTCATTGTTACTTTGGTTCTTATAAGATAGGAAGATGAAAGTAAGCCTTCTGCCCCCCCTCC
>JAWQUT010000428.1:109835-124155 GCA_033807755.1 Ellobium chinense | reverse complement strand
CCTTCCCCATTCCGGAATTGGAGAAAAATAAACGTATCCTCTGACGTCTTATCTGTCTGTAAAAGATTTGTGAATGTCTACCCTGCAGCATAATTAATACTAGGATACTCCAATAGACTCTCTAGACAAAACGAGCTCCCTGTTGAATGGATAGGCTACTTCGTTAACAACATTTTAGAAGAAGACAGGAGAACTGGAGAAATTTACCGAGATAACCATGTAACCAGGTTAACCAGAGGCCGTATTAGAAGAATTTCAAAGTTGTATTAGCCTTTTATTCTGCATCAGTAACACATCGTGAATGTTGTGATAAAACTATGCAGTTCTTCCGTTCCCTATTTCAAAATTTCCGTGTAATATAACGTTACTCTCATTCCCCACAGGCTTGATATTTTTGTATGCATAAGTTGCGTTGTTTGTATCTATGATCTTCCATTTATCTTCTTTTTTCCATTAAAACAAATGTAGAGTTTTAATTCGTTCTTATTATTCCAATTTTACAAGCTAAACCACATTTTTCTTCGTTGTTTTGCTTTGAGCAACAGATTGAGAGAGCTAAATTTCTCAAAACCTCAAAAACTGGTTTAGACAAATAATGTGGAATGGGCGTAACGATGACGGAATCAACTCATTAAACACTCAGAGGTAGCGCCCTTTGAAGACACTGCCATTTTTTGTGGAAAATAATGTCGTGAACTTTAGAATCTACATCGGAAGCATTAGGTCTGTTTTATGCGTTGCATACAAAGGCAAATACAAAAAGCGTACCCACTACAGAATTTTTGAAGAAAAAGCTTGTCTGCCACAGAATTTTCATTCTCACAATGGCGTAAACATTTATAGCACAATTAAAAATATGAAGGAAAAAAAGAAAAAAAACTGAATTGCTGTTCTTCACAAACCACTTGGGACATCTAAATCTAACTACTGTAAGGGTCATTATGAGAAATTGAATGGTACTCGAGAATAGATTCCTCAGACAAGAAGCAATTCATTTCGAGCAGTGGATCATTCCCCGGCCTAAACAGAACACTTTGGTAAGTTCCTAAAGTCAATTCAGGACATACATCAGTCATATTTCCGGGTGGTTATTTAATGTCAAAGTAAAGTCTTCATTTGACTATTGCAAGGGCTTACATATCTATACGTGGGCCTGCACTTATCAGTGAGCAAGAAAATCTCATACCAAAGCATGTTGTATAAAGAGGAGGCAATGTACAGAGCTTATCTGTTGATTATTAGTGTCGGAGTGGCTACTCAGTGTGATATCGAGTGGTCAAAAAAAAATACAGAAAAAAAACCAACAAAAAAAGAAATGTTTTCATAATTCGAAGTCCAATAACACTAACAGATATACAGAAAACGGGATAAGCTTTCTCAGCACAATAACAGACATACATAAGCTTTAGCTGTTGCAAATGTTATATTTAGCCGTCTATCTATCTATCTATCTATCTATCTATCTATCTATCTATCTATCTATCTATCTATATTTATCACAACATGGTTAATGTCAGCAGTCTTTGGCAAAATTTTCAGTCACCATGATTAACCGGCTGATCACTGTTCAAAACTCGGGTTTGTTTCATCACTTTTTCAATTTGCTTTTTTATTGAAATGTGTTACTGAATTTTTTTTTCGTTTAACTTTCAGTTTCCCGAAAATTTTTACCATTCTGCCATTACCTGCATACGTCAAAAGAGAGAGACAAAAAAAAGAGATACCGGGACGATTGTGTTTAGACGTCCCCTGGACATGCAATTGTTTGATCAGTATGTTTTTAGTTATTCAACTGTGGCAGAAAAGTAGCACATAGATGTTTGTAATTTACTGCATAAGCAGACAATTTCAGTCTGCTTTTATGTGCTAATTTTCAGCATCATAAAACTTTGAATTATTGAGATGATTAAAGTTTGAAATTAGGTTGTTTTGTTTTTTTTTTATCTTTAGCCACCCGATATACCTCAGAGAATTCAGAGCTTAATTAATTTCCACCACGAACAGCCACTAAGCACATATGCCTTTATAAATACAAGATTCATTCCATATTCAAGAAAATGGTACAATATTAAAGTAGGCTTCTGCTCCACTTACAATGTGGTAACGTCAAAAGAAACTTACTCTTAACAAAATGATTATGGTGACATTTACCTTGAACTTTGCTTTAAATAGCCTGTTCTATGATAAAAATCTCACAGCTTTAAACGACCACATGTTCCATGATGTAGAAAACAATGGGTAGGCTAGCAGCCTACTGGTCGGGTTAATATCAACTGACCACTTAACCAAGAGCTCAGGGAATGAAACTGTGCACTAAAACAATAGGGAATGACCTAGAGCTCAACAGTGCGTTGAATCTGGACGGCAAAATCTTTCAAGTAACACCTTGCCCTACGGCCATTTCTTTGCTGCACTTGGCCCACTTACTGGCAATGCCTGGCTAAGTTGTACTCAATTATCCAGCGGTATGCCACTTTGAATACACCCAATATTAATATAATTTTATTCTCTTTGCGGTCATGTAGGCTACAGTTGATATTTGAATAGAATTAATCCCAGGAGAGCAATAACCAGAACCAAATCAATAAGGAAAAATCTCAACCACATAATAATATAATTAAATACACTGTAGTACCACACTTGCCATATTATGTGCATGTTCGTGTATTGTGCATGATTCTGAAGTAAAGAAGTCATTAAAGTGAAACTTTGTGTGTAATGTTGGTATGCTTTTAAGTGGGAGAGGAAAGCAGAGGATTGATCATTTCTGTCTCATAATCACAGCTGTTAAGATTTGCCACTTAGTTCTCTTTTAGCTTTGCACAACAGTAAGTTAAGAGTTGCCACTTAGTTCTCTTTTAGCTTTGTACAACAGTAAGTTAAGATTTGCCACTTAGTTCTCTTTTAGCTTTGCACAACAGTAAGACTTGAAGCGACTGAATTTTTTTGATTCCCTCTCTCCCTTCCACCAACCCTCCGAAACTAGAACATTGTTACTGCTTCAACTGACTGTACATGTATTTGAATTGTCATGTTGATGAAAACTTCGATCCCTTTCCCCNNNNACACACGCACGCATTTTTGACGATTTAATATCGTAAATTGGCATCCTTGTGCTCACGCACTTTAAAGTCTTTAGCTTCTGTCTGGTAGTAGAGAAGAGCCACTTATTTATAAACTTGCAATTAACAGAATATGCCTGTTACCCGAAAAGAGATTCGTTCAACGTTAGTATGTTATTAAGTAGACATTAGTTATTACGTGTATACCTTATGGTCCTGTACACAGGTGGAGCTGAAATAGAGAGGGAGGTCACTCTGCACACCACCCCACGGAAGAAGCCTAATCCAGCTTAAGAGGATTAGCGGATTTTAATGGGTTGTTACTTTGCACTATGTGTAGGGTATGACAGGCGTCATATTCATACGGTAGAGTAAAGCATGCCACCGTGTTCAGGTAAAATCTATGACAGTCCAAATTCGGAAGCATGGAAGATAACTGCAGAAAATGGTGCCATACATAGAAGTTTTATTATAGTGGGTTATCCCACTTAGATTTCCAAACGGTAAGTTTATTGACACCTGTAATTTTTTCTTCTTCCGGCCCTGTAAATGAAATGTATTATTCTACAAATTCTGCTGTTATTTCAGAACTTTAATCCCCATGGTGATTAAACTATTTCCATTGCCCTAGCTGTTAAAGAGAAGAACAAGGGGAAGGGGTGGAAGATCATGGCCCAAAGATAGTCACCTCGCCTTCTGATTTTGGTTCCCAATTTTTATTAGGTTGGTTTTGACTAGACAGCCGAATGAGGAGAACTTTGGAAGCAGCTGGTCTAAGAAGAATGTTTATCTAACAGCTGTCCAAAGTTGCTGTTGTAATGGAGGACATCGTCTGGTTTGTTGGTCAATGTTTGAATATCATGTTTCAGTAGTTCTAAGTCAGTTGCTTTGAAGTTCTGTGGTGTTATAGACCATTAAGGAGTGTTGCAAAGGAGAGAACAAGAAAGAAAGAAAGACTGAAGGATGAATAGAAATACAGAAAGAATGAAAGAAAGAAAGAAAGAGGAATAGAAAATCAGAAAGAATGATATAAACACATGAGGGAAACAAAGAAAGAGAGAGAAATGAAAATCACAAACAACCACTTCTTAATCCATCCATCAAACAAACAAACAAATAAACCACTACTTTCAAAGAAAGGAAGAACAATTCAATACTATTATTATTATGCAGATTTATTTTCTCTGACCAAAACAGTGGTCCAGTAATATTTGGTCTAGTTAATAAATACAGTAAACGGTTTAATATTTGAAGAGATAAATTTGAAGGCTCATTCTACAAATAACTTTCTTAACATAAGAGTACTTGATGAAGAGCACCATAGCTTTGTAATAACTGACAGCAGTGTCGGTATATAAGTGTTAGCTAAAAAACTAAGAGCTGTGGATTAAATAATCAATTACACTTTATCTGTTTCTTAGATTTGAATTTTCGGTTAAATCTTAGGTGGATCCACAAACAAGAAAAATGGATGATATGAACAATTCCACCAAAATGTTCACTAAAAGAGGCCATTAAAGCCTCGAACTATGACTCTCCTAATACTATAAGTATAACTCTCTTGCCACTGATATCTCAAAAACTAATAGTGGACCTGAAATTTGGCACTGAGAAAGTCACTTTTCTGCTAATGAGCATGTACTGTGAAAAAAGGAGAGTAACATCTATATCTGAAAATATTCTGCATAATGTAACTTCCCTCTTTAGTTTCTTCACAAAAATTTAGCTGGACAATTAGAATAATTTTACTGAAAGCTCATTATGTTACCAAATACAACAGTAGCGAGTACATAGTCATTGTGACTACACAAGACAGCAACATGCCAAGTCTGACAGAAAATGAATTTTAACACTTTTTGAGCTATAAAAGGCAAGAAAACATCCCAATTCACTTTATTGGCCATTTTCCAATACCAAAAAAAAAACCCAAAAACCAAAGTAATGTTTACTTCATACCTTTTTCTGTTCTTAATTTACTGGCTATACTGCACACCATTACTGTGCTGCAGGTCCGACTTCAGCCATTTTTGAAGGATGTACCATACAGTATTTTTATTACAAAATCTAGGCCCATGTTGACATGTTAAAGAAATTAAAATGCGCCAACATTTTCCTGCTAGAATTGCTGTGGCAAAGCTATACACTGACTTTTTTTTACTTCCTCCGCATTCTCTCAGGAAGTGTGAAACATGCCTTGCACAAATTTTTGTAGCACAGTGATGCAGTATAAAAGGCATGTTTTTCATGAAAGTAACTACATGTACAAGCATACTAAAGGGGTTTCACCTCCTTTTAACATCAGTGCTTGGGTGATATTTCTTCTAATGAAATTTACACCCTTAACATCTTAAATAAGGACCCACAGGAAATTAAGAATGGCAGGCAAGAATCTATGCAATCTGTTGTTTGAACATAAAATTCAAAATTAACCCTTTGAACCTAAAACCCTCAGCAGTTTAGTTAAAATTCCAGAAACACTTAATCCAGAGTACTAACATGATTCAGGAAGGATATATATTTATATATAGAGCTATGAATCTATATGTTTATGCCCTTGTGTGAAACGCTCATCTCAGATATCTATTTTCAAGATATTTGTTGGGATAATGTGAACATCAACTGCTGAGAGAGGAGGCGCATTGCTTTTTTGACTGCACAGTGGGTAAGTACACACTGAAAATACAAAACTCAGGGATGTAAACTGAAGCTATGAGAGATGCCAGCTGGATTTGATTAAAACAAGCCTGAATTTTTTGGTCCCCAGGTCCATTAATCATGAAACATGCAATTTGTTTCAATATATGCTCCCACTGTCTCGCTTGTCTTGTTTTTGCACGCTATTCACTACACAAAAAACAACAATTAGGTATAGTAAAATTGTGCCCTTCAGCCTGTTCAAAGTCCACATAAATGTGTTGTTCACATTCTTATCTAGAGCTCTAAAAGTGAAAATAGGCCCAGTATTGAACCCAGTCTTCATGGTCACAACAATTAGCAGAAAAATAGATGTACTCGCAACAAAGGCTTTACTTAAAGGTAGCCTCAACCAATGGTCAAACGACAGGCATGGTGAAAATTGCAACAATTCAACTGCTGTCATTTCAACGCTTCTATTGTAAGTTTCAGACCAGTCAGAAATAATGCAAACAATCACATACTCGTGACTAGTGCACATGGATCTATTATTGGTTTTTACTGCTCATAAATGGCCAATGTCACCATTTTTTTAAATCCATGTTAATAATGACCTCAAAGACTAGTAATGCAGCAGGAGTTCCTGGCTTAGAGGTGCATCTGTTGGTTGGTGATGCTGACACGGGCCCTAAACATTCACACTGCTGAAAATGCTGGAAATCCAGTTTTAGCTAGAAAGCTGGCAATCCTGAGCTATTTCCCATTATTCTGATGAATGCAGCACTTCATTAGTATCATTATTACAGGAATGCCACTGACTTTTCATAACGTTCTCTGAACTTTTACAGTTTCAAGTTGAGTACAGTCTGAAATATATCATTATTAGCGGCGATTTATATAACACAAACCAGTTCTCAAGAGACTTGTATGTGCATAAATACACATCACAAGGTCTACTCAATCTCTTTAACACAGGAAGAAAATGTCCAGGACAAATTATTTAATACACTTAAGAGAATCAATACTTAAAGTTTCAATCTTTCTATGCATGCTGCCTCTCACTGATACGAAACAACAATCCCGTTTAGATGCCAACATTCTCTGATTTCAGAGACGTCCTGGAGAGTGGCATTTCTGTTATTATTTTTTTAAATAGTATTCCTGGTGTATTAATAATGTTTCATTCTACTGTAAGTGATCTGGTTTTGGCAAGTTTTCATTACACTCGTTACTTGCCATTTACATCCCTGAGATGTATGTTGATACACTAAACATTGGGATCATACAGAATTTGTCAAATCAAAATTCCTAAAGGTATGAGGAATGAAAAAGCAGTTAATTTGATTCTGTTTTCTTTTACTTAGACAGGGCAAATTTCTGATTACTGATAATGGGACCATGATGATGATTACAAATATTGTTAAGAATTCTCAAAGCATCCCTCCACTCCAACTGAAATTTAAATTTTAAAGTCTATTTAAGGGCCCATGATCATTTTACATATAGACTCATATGAGAAGTGTTCAAAGCCTGTATGCATTAAAATAATCACCATGTCTTGGTCTTCTCAGCAGTTGAGGTTTTCCAATTTTACTTGTTTATAAAAATACTCTTTTTTGTGTTTCTAAGGCAAAACTGTATCAAGCCATCTGAAGGACTTGAGAAATACCAGTAAAGAACCCAATGGGAACTCTAAGAGACTCAGAGCTGCTGTCTAGCTCTGGTAGAACTACTGAGCATCTTCCTACTTCGTAAGAAAGGCCGAGGTTATGAGCAGGGTGGCTGAAATAGAACTGGTGGTTTTGGTCTCTCTGTGGGTTGGTTCTGCCTCCTCCTCCTCCATCAATGCATGGGGAGAAAAACTCATTGCTGATACCCAAGGAAGTTAGACTAGTTGGATTGGATTTGCCTGAAGTGTCCGAAAGTGTTTTCTTGTTGGGTTGATTCACTAAAGCGCAACAATCACAGGTTGATTTGCCAGAGTTGTCAACTGATGACTTGCTGGACCCGCTATGCCAAAGGCAGGTGGCACAGTCCAAGTCAGAGCCACAACAGAAGCAAGCCTGATATTCAACCATTGCCTGAACTGATTTACACAGAGCTTGAGTTGCTTCACAAGACTGACAGTCAGCTGTATCCATAGGGACTGTGGTTTTCAAGCTGTGAGGCAGGTTCATAGAGGAAGGACTGTTCGCATCATGTTGCTGATGGCTACGGGGCTTCCGCTCTCTTTGACGTCTCCACAAACAAGGCCGCTGTCTATCAGTTGGTTGACCCTCAAAGGTAACATCAGATCGACAATCACAATCAGTAATTTCTTCTGAGCTTGACCACCTTGAGAACTTGCTGGCAACAGACTCTCCCACAGTATGGGTCAGCTTAGATTTCATGCTAGCAACAGCCCACAGCTGAGATAACAATGAATCTAAAAACCAGAGAGACCACCAAGAGGGGTTGGATGATCTGGTTGAGTGACCATCTCTGTTTCCCCCTTTGCCACAGCAACCTTCAGCACTACTACCACCACCACCACCATCATCAGCATCTCCATCTCCAGATGCATTCTTGTCATAACCACTTGAGGCACCAGTCTTGGAAAAAGATACATCTTTAAAATGCATCATCTTCCTGCTTTCCAGGGCATCATGGTCCCTATTTTCCAATTCTAGTTCCTCCCCCAAAAGAGCTGCAGCCGCTTCCAATTCCGAGTCATTTGTTTTCAAAGCACCTTTGAACCTAGATGACAATGGAGAAGCTATCAAACCCAGGGAGTCCAACGAGGGCAGTCCAGAAGTTATTGTGTGGACTAGCGGAGACGCCTGGAGGGTGATGAGGGCCACGGTTCCTGAGGAGAGAGGTCCAGAGATGTGCAGCGCCAGAGCAGTTGATCCCATCATACTGAGCAGACTCGTCAAGTAGGCTGCTGAGATGGCCGTCACAAGCTGTTGAATTAGAAAAGGAACAATTAAACAGAAACATTAAAATGTATAGATTACTTACAATAATCTAGAGTTTTGTCATAAAACTTGCCTACTTAAGATGGGAGCTATCTGTTTGGCTATGATAAACAACTGATGATGGAACCTCAATCAAGAACATTCCCTAGACTTGAATAATGGGCTCTCCAGGTTCACCCTGGTCTCTCAATGTTGAGAAAGAAAATCTCATTCTTGGAAAAAGCAGCTGAGAAGATACTGTGAACCTGGTCAACCTACAAAAGACAGCAGCCTTCACAGATGGACTGATGGCATGATTCAGGAAAGCAAATGTAAAAGAGGAAGAAGGATCTTTCTGTAAGTATACCATTTAAGTCAAGAGCAGAGTTCCATCTTTGTGAATCTGGGTATTTTGTATTCCAAGATGGTCTAAGAGAGCTAACGACCTTAACACAGGTTCATTGCTATGTACTGCTAACAGGCTCACCCAGGAAACCCGCAGTGCAGGGTGCTGTCTGCTGAAAGCACGTTATAAATATACGAATGGGCAAATGAAAACTGTGCACCATGAGGTTCCACTTTCCTTCCAACACTTTGTTTCAGGCACCTAAATTGCTTCTTCTAAACACATCCACGTAACAAAGGAAATGGTATCTTTTTTGTGCGCAAAAGTCATGTTCTCTGAAACACTAATTATGCTGCTCTCAGCTGCTGGACAAAGATAAAAAAGTCTATACACTGGAACAGGATAAACAAAATGTATAGTCCCTAATGATCTTCAACTAAAAATTTCCATATATTTCTATGGACCAATATGCCCTAGATTTGGAGACCTTTGTGAATATGAGTGAGTGAGGGAAAGAAACTTCCTTTTTATACAGAGATGCTGTATTGGTAAATATAATGAACCACATTTCGTCCAAACATGTAATGAGGGATTTCTTGTTATAATAAACCGTTCACAGAGACCAGGTTTCAGTTATATCCTGCTTGGTTGCTCTACTTTCTCCTTGAAGGTAAGCATTACCAAACCAGGACCTCACTTTAGTCATGATCTTTGCACTGCAAATAATCATTCCTATGATATACAAATCTCACCTTAGAGCATTCTGCTCCAACATGCCACCAAAGAGCTCGCATCAAGTCAGCATTCATTAGTATGTCCATTTCCGAGTAGGTAAACCAACCTCTTTTCAAGCCTTCTTGCAAAGCCAGTCTAACAAAAGAAAATTTTTTTAAAGTATATGAAAAAATAAAGTGTACATTAGTAAGTTTCCAAGGTATTTGATTTCACTGAGAAAAAAAAAAATTAAATCAAAACGCTATTTGAAAATGAGATGGAAAATTCAGTTAATCCCACTTAATAGCAATTCACTTCCCTGCGCGTTCCTCTAAACAGAACAAGTATTAGGAACCCTGTATTTTCTACACAATTGTCAATGAGCAATCACAACTCTTTTAACTATAATACTGTCCATGCTCCTGATGAAGTGTGATTAAACCAAGTCAACTGCTCTCAGAAATACGGTTCTTTATTCCATCAAGCTTATCAAGACCACCTCACAGAGAAAACGTTTTTGCAAGATACATCCATCACTCACACTCTAAGGACACTAACATTCAGACAATGTGGCTCTGTCATAACCTAATGACCTAATCAACACATTTTTCTGCAGTATTTTAGCCTTGTACCTTATTATTAATTTCATCAAGCTTAGCAAAAGCTTAGCAAGTCCACAACGTAGAGAAAGTGTTTGTAAGAGAAGAGCCCATCACTCATATTCTAAAAACACTGGCAGCAGTGTTTTATTCAACCAAAATGGTTCTGTAATAACCTAATGATCTATTCAACATAGATTTCTACAGTACTTCAGCCTCGCACTTCTTTATTTATTTCATCAATCTCAGCAACTCCACATTATACAGAACGTATTTTTGCAAGATAAGTCCGTCAATCACATTCTAAGAAGCAGCGTTTAATTCAGGCACAGTGGTTCTGTAATAGCCTAATGTTCTATTCAACATATTTTTCTGCTGTACTTCAGCCTTACATTTTGTCATTTATTTCGTAAAACTCAGCTAGTCCACATTATAGAGAATATTATGGTTTTTCAAAATAAGCTCACCAATCACATTCTAAGAACACCGACAACGGGCACTTCATTCAAGCAATATGGCTCTGTTATAACCTAATAAGCTATTCAACACAAATTTCTAATGCATTTCGGCCTCTTACCGCTTTTCTATCGCTTGCAGGGTTTCCTCAAATTCATGGGGCCGCACGAAAAGTTTCCAGTCCTGTCAAGAAAAATATGAAAGAAATCAAACACCTTGCTCAGAATTTTTGCCAAGACTACTTATAATATCTTATTAATCTACAAGAATGCCAACTGATTTTGATAAAAAAGCCTGAATTTTGCGGTTTTGAAATCCATAAATCACAGAAATCAGGCTTGCTTCATGATCCCAATGTCTTGTTAGTCTTGTTTTATCAAACTAAAAAAACCACAAACACAAAAACAATTGAGATATATTGTCTTTTGTCAATACTCTGAAACTGCACCCTTGATCCCAATTCCTCTGTTCCACATACATGTGTTATTCACATTCTTGTCTGACTCTAGATGATCACCAAAATTAGCAGGAGAGTGGATATACCTGCACCAAAGGCAAGGTTTTTTTCATCCACTGCTCAGACAACAGGTATGGTGAAAACTGCAAACCAAATATTTCAACTGCTATTATCTCAAGACCTCTAGGCCTACTGAACGTTTCAGACTAGTCAGAAGTAAATAAACACATGGCATGTGCACAAAACTAAATTTTCTGACTGTTATGACTGGTGTCGCCTTAGGGTTTTCACCCATTTCAAAAATGCCCCTTAAACCTAGGAAGACAGCAGGACTTTAGCTGACCAGAGTACCCATCGGCAATGCTGGCATGAGCTTGAAACTTTCAAATTGCAGAAAATGCAAGAAATATGGCTTTGACAGGAAAATTAGCATCCCTGAATATATGATCACGCACGACAATCCCGTGAGCATCCATGCCATTTTTTTCTTTCACTAGCCTAGCCTTCATTTCCTATAAAATGTTTCTTAAAGATTCATTCAATTTAAAATCACATCCACTATTTGTGAGGAAAACAATTAAAACTAACAATAGGAATGTACTTACATCACAAACTGAGGACAATATTTAACAATTTACATGAAAATAATTTGTTGATATTGGGTGGACCAATCTTTTTCTCTCGAACATTATCTCTTTTCAACTTGCATAGTCTACGTTCAGTCTGCTCCCATTTTACTGACCTGAGTACTCTAAACAGAAAATCCACCGATAAGAGGAAAGTCACACTTACTCAATCTAATCTATGATCTTATCCTGAGTTGGCACAATGAAATGAAATAATTTAGGTTTTTAAACCATGAAGTGATATGTTTCATTGTAAACAATGTTGTCAATATTCAGGCCACTTAATAAAACTGAGCTAGTCTGCAATATTCTTTGTCAAGAAATCAAATTAATGAAACAGACATTCTTAATTAGTCAACCAAAATGAAGCTCACTATACCAAACAATTGCCAGTCCATGTCATAAAAATTTGCTTTTTAAATTTCTAAGATGCATCAACCAATAAAAGCCATGGTAACAAACCATTTCAGGCAATCATATTCCTCAAACAATGGAAATATCGAAAGAAGAAGTAATGACATGACTGCTGGAATTGTGGGTTGCAAAACACTGGATGGCCTTGCATGCATAATAACCAAACATGTTCTATGTTAAATTTCTTAAATTGACCCATTTGAAGGGGAGGATAGAGGGCTCAGCTACAGCTCTGACTGACCCGAACAAATTATGGCTCATTTAACTGAGGTTTATCACAAACTCAGTCCTGATGTAGATGGCTGATATTCAAGTTAACTGGAACATCACCAAGACTGGGCAGAAGATATTCTGCTGGCATGGAATGGGCCACTACTGATGTTACTTGAAACACTACTACAGACCTTCCATAACAGTCATACTGAAGATTTTTTGACCATCAAAATATTGGGAAAAAACAGGAAAATGCAAATCTCTGCAATTCAATCTTGTTGATCTCACCATTGCTTGCAGAAAGTCCATCTCCATCTGGTTGACATCGTCCACATCTTGATCAGTGTTGTCAGCCCATTCATCATTGAAAACCTCTTCTTCCACTCCTTCATCGTACAGGTATTTGCTAGCCATCATCTGTGGAATTATAATAATAGCCATGACACATCAGTCAGCCAAATATCTTGAAAATGCCTCGATATTTTTTTTTTTTTAAAGTTATTAAGAGAAACAAACCACAATCATGGAATTCATCCTTTAGGCTTCAAATCCTTCTAACAAAAATTCACTGAATGCACGCTGATCTGCGCACTTGTAAGCCGGTGTTTCCTTCAGATCATGATCACAATTCCTCCTTTAAGCCTCAAAACTCCTTTCACAAATATTCAGTGAAAGTGCACTGATCCACCCTCCATTCCTGCCTATTTGGGAAAAATCTGAACATAACACACAGCCCAGATGGGAAAACATCAATGGAGGAATATTACCTCAATAACCAGCAATGATTCATATAAATAAATCCCATATCTCTTGGATGGTTCTGAGGCTGTGTGTATGTGTCAGCTGATTCTAAGCAGACAGTGATATGGTAATGGATGCTGATGAAGAAGTCACAAATTCATTCTCTCTCTGAATATATCTCTGGATCACTCTCTCATGTTGCCCTAATCCCTATCCCAGGATCTGATATTTGTGCTAGCTTCGTCTCCAAAACATGCTGTTTCCACTGTAAACTAATCATCGTTATAGGACATCAGGGTTTTCTCAAACAAGATTCACCTCTATGCACTGAACATGCACTGAACATGCACTGATCTCATCTTCTTTTTCTGGAAAAATCTAAAATTCCTTTATAAATTTCAAATATGTCTTTTCAAATTTATGACCAATGGGATAGTCTCCCCCAACTCACATGACCTGGAAAAAACACTGGCGGCACATTTATTCCACAACTTCATGCTGATAAATTATTTGATTGTTTTCACTGCAATTCTTAATCTGCAACTTTAAGGGAAAAATTCAAAACTTCACATAACCAACAACAGATAGAAACCAGTGAGATATAAAAAGATAGACCAAGAGAAAGAAAAAAAAAATCTTGCTGCTAACCATTGAGATAAAGAAGACATCAGAGGATGACATGGTCTGAAGGTACTCCTTGCGTCTCTGTTTCTGCTGCCTCAGCCTCTTGGCATACAACATCGAGAGCACCATGGAACAAGGCGACACCTTATTACGTCTGTGGAAAGAGAAAGAAGCTAATGTTATGCCTGAAAAGAAACAGGAGTACTGCCAGATGAGAAGGAATGATAGTGTTGTTTTTTTAAATTTCTAGCTGAGGTCTCCCAGCGCTGCCCAGGAATGGGCAAAAGAAGGGCACAATCAAACTCATGTTACATCTACATGCATACATACTATCCAATTTATCAGTGAAATCATTGTGATCAGATCTGTCAAGAAATTTGGTCTCATAGTACCAACTTGGCAACCCATGTCAGCAAACTTCACAGGTATATCTGGCCAGTGATGACATGAGTGCGCAGCAAGCGGCAATAATGAAAAACATCAAACAAAATGGGGGGG
>JAWQUT010000428.1:82184-98564 GCA_033807755.1 Ellobium chinense | reverse complement strand
GCAGAAAATAATTGAAATAAAAAAGGCCTGTGTTCATCAGCCTTATGAATTCTCAGCTTAGAAGACTGAACAAAATAAAAAAGTCATTTCACATTTTTGACTCTAAAGGGCAACCCCTAAACTAAAGCCGCGCCTCTTCTACCGTACTAGTCTACTGTAGTATCATATCAAAAGAAAGGCGAATGCACCCTGACTGAGCCCTAAACGCAGTTCAGCTTGGCTAGCCCAGTAGTAGTCACTTCGAAAATTTGACTACACAGGGTAACTCGTGGGCAGCTCCCCTTCTACTGTATTATACGCAAAAAATCATCACTCGAACCCAGACTGAACCCCAAAGGCATCCCCGAATAGTGTTAAAATTTCCATGCCTGTAGGCAAAAATCAAAATACCTACGGAAGACAAACGAGGTCAGACGACTGACTCTCTCTTCCCATTGGCCGAAGTTGAAGTCGGATGTGTTAGCTAGCTAAAGCTTGCATCATCCCGGTGCCAGGGTTGCCAGACTTGGCTCTTTTGGAGCCAAATAGCAGATATTTCTCTTTTTAAAAAGCTCTTGGGTCTCAAATAACTGATTTGCTCTTTGACAATTTTTTTTGTTCAAACAATCAGGTTAAAATTGACTAATTTTTCAAATAAATAATACTTCTATTTCTCTCAAAATAGTATCTCAAATGATCAAACTTCTGTCATAATTGCCCGATGAACACACACACACAAAAAAATGATCCCATTTGACACTCAGTTCCTATAATGTCGCTCTGGTGTACGTAAAAAAAAAAATATGATAACTATAATACCCACGTATATCCAATACACAAGCAGTTTGTAGAAAAAAATTCTTTGAGGTAAAATCCTGATTCCTGTAGGCCCATTTCGAACATGGTTTGGCTCATTTTTGGCGCGTTTGCACGCGATTTGGCTTCAGCTCGCAAGAAAGTCTGACAACCTTGTTCGGTGCGTCTAACATAGGTCTAGACTAGATCTTAGTCTAGAGTTAGACCTTAGATAATTTGAGACCGTGTGTCTTGGCAAGATGAACTCAGTGGACCTCCTAACAAACATGAATGTTGTTTTGAAAGCTGCCAATGTTGCCTGCAAGCTCTCTTTTAGAATATCATGAAGAAAAATAAAATAGACTAGACAAGCTTAACTATGAACCAGACACGAACATGAAATACGATTTTCCTAGCGATGAAAGCAAAGCGGATCATTAAAACTATTCCTTCAACGACTTCGCAACAATATATTTACCCACATAAAAGACGTGTCAGTTTTATCTACAATGAGTAAACATAAAGTGAATACAATTAATTCAGTGCTGTTATGGTTGAATTAGTTGTTTTTTGTCTCTGTTGTGGTTGTTGTCACGATATTTTACTGATGTTATCATGTGCACTTGGTATAGATGGTGCAGCAAATATTAACCGTATAATACCTCGTTTGTCTTCCGCACTTTTACCCAACGAAAATGTAGGATGACCAAAAGGCAATAGTGCGATGATTTGCGTGGCCAATGTGCAGATTTGCCTACCTGGTTTCGACCCCTGCGCTACGCCCCTGCACCTGTCCCATGCATCCCAACAGCAAGACTTTTTTTGTCCCATCTATCCCAACCCCTACCTGATGACACTCAACAAGGGACTAGGGGTTCTACGATTTAAACATGATAGAAATGAAAACATGACATGAATGTTGAAGTGATAACAATAACGGACAATTATGTCTATTGATATTTCTCTGGAACTGGAAGCCACCAGATGACGAAATCAGCACATCAAAAAAGCAAAGAAAACGATGTCAAATTTTCCCATCGGCACAGCTCGAACCGAAAGCGAAAGTGGAGGCTGGGAATGAAATGGCAGGTTGTTTGGTCACGTGGGCTGTAGGTTCATGCAAGTATGGCACACCTATGTCTCATTGTTTCTGAGATTTTGCAATTGTCCCATGTATCCCGCGTCCCATGTATCCCAACCTTCCCCTACTAGAGTCGAGCTGCCTATGTAATAGTATGTTATGTTTATTAGCAAAATAGATTTAGCTGAAAATCATTTTTTTCTCTTTTTGGCATTAGCCCCATTCCTCCTCACTTTCGCAAAACTGGTAAATACATTAATTAAATAATTACGTTTGTCAACTGTGTTTCAAGTTTCATAAGGTGCAATCAGTCACTCCCTTCATATCTCTCTTTCTCTCTCTCTGTCTCTCTTTGACTCCGTCTCTATCTCTCTGTCTCGCTCTTTCTCTCTCTCTCTCTCTCTGTATATGTGTGTGTGTGTGTGTGTGTGTGTGTGTGTGTGTGTGTGTGTGTGTGTGTATGTGTGTCTCGCCCCCTCTTCCTATTTTTCAATCTCTCTTTATCACATTTTTTATCATTATTTTCTCCTCCTTTANAGAGCTTATCCGGTTATACATACGGCCCTGCGCTAGAGCTAGGCTTAATGACAACCATTTTTTCTTCTATAAGCTTTCAAGATTTTGGAATGTTGATCAGGTAAAGGTTCCGTTGTTATTTATTGTTGTTGTTGTTGTTGATGTTGTCGTCGTCGTTGTTGTTATTGTTGTTGTAGTGGTAGTTGTTGTTGTTGCTGCTGCTGCTGCTGCTGTTGTTGTTGTTGTCGTCGTCGTCGTCGTCGTTGCTGTTGTTGTTGTTATTGCTGTTGTTGTTGCTGCTGCTGCTGTTGTTGTTGTTGTTGCTGTTGTTGTTGTTGTTGTTGTTGCTGTTGTTGTTGCTATGGTTTTTGCTGTTGTTGTTGTGACAAAGTTGACAAGTGAATGTTATACATATGAGTGTATTGTAGTCAAATCCTTAAAGCCTTGAAATGCCTTTTAAACATTTTTGTCCTGAACACTCTCCTTGAAAATATAATCGAATACCAGAATTTCAGCTGCGAACGACTCCATACTGCCCCTCAACTTTCTTTTCCTGTTTGTTTTTTTTTTAATATTTCAGGAAGCATGACTCCTATCTCCCCAGATTAAATTTAAAAGCCGTAGAATATTCTTTACACTTCTTTTTCCTAAAAACCCACCTAAAATTTAAAAAAAAAATTTTACTATTAAAAATGGTCACCGACTTTCAGGTAAAACTAACTCATAATTATTTACTCCATTTACCTGCTTTTGAGAATCTTCATGTGAAACCTGCCCCTAAACCCCTTAGATTACGCCTCGCCTTAAGGATTTAGGCTTCCCCTTAGACAACCTTCCTGAATCCGCCCCTGCTTTCATAGCATAACAATGAAAAAGATGGATTGTATTTTATTTTTTTTCCACAAAGACTTTTGTCAGACTAGGAATATCATTGTAGTGATTGTTCTGTTTTTATTCATTTTGTTTTTTGGTTTACTTTCATGTAAATAGAAACGATAAACAATTACGAGAAACTAAATTAGAAGAGAATGTTTGCCTAGCCCTCTCGGCCACCTCTCTCGGGATCCCCCCCCCTTCCCCCCTCCCCAAAACAACGGGTCTGGAGAGAGAACTTGGGGAGGGGGTAAAAAGGAGCCTAACAAATGTTAAATTTTACTGTTGAACCTGCTGCTATGGTAAACATTGTCCGAACCATGTCAATGTATGGTATAAACATTAAAAGAGAGCACAGCATCTTTCTAGTATTTAGGACCTGCAGATTTTGTCTCCGCCATTGCCCCTTCCCCTCCCTTTTTTTTTTCAAATCCTAGTTATATCAAAGAGGTTATAACGTCTTTGAGTTATACTCATTAGGTTCGGTTAACACGGCTCGGTTCGGTTAAGTTCGGACGTTAGAAAATTGCATTTGCTCATAAAAACGGAGTAGAAGTCTTTCGTCCGTTCGCAATAGTATGGAGAAGAATATTACGCATGACTAGGGGTTAAAGGATCAGCGGACCGTAATAGGCTTATGTAACGGACATAGGCGCTTAGGGCTATGTTTGTTAGGTCTTCTTTGACGTTATTTTGAGTATGAAGTGACGTCAATTTGAATATGAATTGACGTCGTTTTGAATTATGAATTGACGTCAATTTTAATATGAATTGACGTCATTTTGAGTATGAATTGACGTCATTTTGAATATGAATTGAATTATTTTAAGTAGGTATTGAAGTCATTATGAGTATGAGTTGACGTCATTTTGAATATAAATTGACATAATTTTAAGTAGGTATTGACGTCATTTTGAGTATGAATTGACGTCATTTTGAATATGAATTGAATCATTTTAAGTAGGTATTGAAGTTATTTTGAGTATGAATTGACGTCATTTTGAGTATGAATTGACGTCATTTATTAAGTATAAAGGGGCCGTCCCTTGGACAGCGGACTCATTGGCTGTATCGCTCATTGGCTGTATCGCTCATATCAGACTCAAAATGACGTCAGTTCATACTCGAAGAAGGAAACAAAAACGTATCCCATGTTTCATCTGATCCACACTTCCGAGTTCCCATTTTACCGTGGTACTGTACTATTATTCAAGACCTGCGACTTCTGCTCCTTTGAGCGCATGACATGTATTTGTTCTGAGTGGTCTGGCAGATGCGAAATCAGACAATGGGACTTTTATGAATGAGTGCACTTGTCTGGGGGGAAACAGAAAGAGAGAGAGAGAGAGAGAGAGAGAGAGAGAGAGAGAGAGAGAGAGAGAGAGATAGACAGACAGATAGACAGACAGACAGATATAAACAGAAAGGTGATAGTTGAGGAGATGAATTAATTTTTAGGTCTGTGAATGTTTTAGGCGCCCAGAGCCTGTCATAAGAATGGGCACCATATAAATGCAATATATTATTATTATTATTATTATTATTATTATTATTATTATTATTATGATTATTATCATCATCATCCTCAGTTTACGCTTTTCACTCTCTCTCTTGTGGAGCAGTGTGGCCGAACGGATAAGGCGTTGGACTCAAGATCTAAAGATCGTGGGTTCAATTCCCAACCACGGTCATGTAAGTGCCTTGGGAAAGCATTTCATTCACATTTTCCTCAATCCAACCGCCTGTAAAATAAGTAAATGGCTATAGGCAGTGGAAGATATTGTCAGAATGCTAGTGATCAGCAGTGCCTGTAAATGGCAGCGGCATTGTATGCTCCTCAGGGACCCGAGAAAGTCCCAGAGTGATCACGCCTGCTGGGGTAGTAATAGCGTGAAGTTGCGTGAGCGGCCATTAGCCTGGATACGAGACTCATAAACCGCGTTATTATTATTATCATTGTTATTGTTGTTCTCTATTGTCACTCTGAATAATAAAAGCAAATCCGTTCGAGCATTTCATGTACCAAAGTTCAATCCACAGGCTAGACTAGTCTGTCTGCTAGGCTAACCTTTAACCTTGCGATAATTGCGTTCTACATCTGGCAGAGAAACGCAGATCAAGCCTTTGAACTCTATGTGTGTAATGAGTAATCAAGCTTAATGTAGCTAACGTCTGTAACTTGCGTACGGAGCATTTTGTTCTTTGTCACTGTAAAAACTCAAACCGCATGCGATGTTATGATTTAAATGGCATCGCTTAAAGGAATATCAAGGATATAATTATCGCAAAGACTATGAGGTATTATTTTGTCTGCTTATTGTATGAAATTACAATGTACTTTGAAGTATTACTTTATCTACCTTGAGATGAAATGACCAGGAGGAAATAATGTAGGGAGTAAGGAATGAGTGTAAATGGTCATGAGGGAGGTAGCGGTTGAGCCTGGGAAGGGACAGAAACAGGGGCGAGGGGAGAGAGGTTTAATAGGTAACTATGTTTAATCGGTAATGTGAAAATTGTTTTATTAATATAGTGCCTTTGAGTCCTGATGTATATTATTTTATGATGACCACTGTACTGCACTGTGCTGTGCTTGGGAAGGAAGATATAAAGACAGGAGGGAGGTGGGGCGGAGAGGGATGTGTGCGAGTGTCAGAGTGCTTATTGTTAAATTGTCAACTTTATATACTATATTTGGCCAAGAGCCTAATAAAGTTCTATTCATTCATTCATTCATTCATTCATTCATTCATTCATTCATTCATTCATTCATTCATTCATTCATTCATGCGCAAGCACGAACTCTGTGCCTCTGATAGTTCACCGATGGTTCTCGGATTGACAGAGCATCGAAAAAAAAATCCCAAAGGCTTGTTTTCTTAGTGTGATTCAACAGTTTCAATACCGCTCTTCAACATTTGAGGAAAATGACCCACTATTCCTAGTGCCAGCATTCTACACAACACAGTTTGATGTCTGACGGTGACATAAGAGACACACTTCTGTGTAATCATGACTCTGGCAAGGCATGGAGTTCCCAGCTTTAGATAAGGGGTAGTTGGATAGAAAGACAGAGAGATAGACGTACAGATAGGCGGGTGGAAAGACGGACGGACGGACGGAGCATAGATACACTACGGCAGAGACTAATGATGATTATTTAAAAAGAAAGTAGGAATCAGAAAAGTCAACTCATGTCATGGTGCGAAAATCAAATCATCTTTAAAGAACCTGGTATTAAGCTTCCTCAATCATCGTGCAAAAGTTTTTGTTCTCCTCTGTCGCTGAGAGCATCGTGTATCCACTAAAATTACCTAATAAACCATGATTTCAACTTATGAATCTACATCAATCAGGTGGACCACAAGAACCAATCTATGGACGGTGAGAGTACTGTCAAAAAAATAATTTGAGATCTTGCGCATTTATGATGGAATCTCTTACCATCGTTAAAATTGACATTAGTGCACTGGTGCTGAATGCATCCCTAGTAGTGTTAACATGCACTCTGACAACGGTAAGAGATCCCATCGTACGCAAGCTCTCAATTGATATTATATCACAAGGAACAGGACCAAAATCTGAGGTGCTGTAGGGCGTATCAGGTGGAAAAGGAGATCGCGGGAGGTGGTGGTGATGGTGGTGGTGTGTATGTGTTTGTGTGTGTGGAGGTGTGGAGAGTGGGGAGGGTATGACAAAATGGGCCAAACAACAGATCCAGTCTTAAGTTCTCAAATGAAAGTGGACTCCATCCCCCATTCCTCCTACTTTTGCAAGCCTCACCGTCCCCCAAGCTCATCGCACTTTGTGTTCCGCCGTTTACCATAATGGAACCGTATGCCGTAATTTGCTTAGACATGACTACAATTTCAATACAATGTGTTCCAGTTTGATTAAAGTCAGACGTAACCACGGCCATCTGGGAACGTTCCTATCAAGGCTAGAAATTACGTCACTGGAATAACTTCAGATCTGGCTAGTTCTACACAGGGCAAGACGTTTGGGTGTACCAGACATCCAGCAAAGACACTTGAGGTCTAAATTCAAGATGGCACTCAGAATTTTCCTCGCTTTTGCAGCTGTTCTCTGGCAGTTATGTAGCTGTGAGTAAAATAGTGACTAGATATTTAATGACATTTTAGTTTTAGGCTTACCGAGATCGTCGGTGTCCTTACTACTACCACGTAAGTTGTCATTTGCAGCTGCAGGAACCAATAGTACAGCCACAACTTTATTTAGATCACGGGCTGCACATGGGCAACTGTTCGAGGCAAACAGCACCGCCAATTTTTAAAAATAGTTTTTCTTTTTGTTGTAAGGATTGTTGGTTTTGTTGTTGTTGTTGTTGTTGTTGTTGTTGGTTTAAAATAGATATATCTTGTAAGATAAGTATGATCGCCCCAAAAGAAATCAAATGGTGTAACACCTCGTGCATTTGCATTTCAGAAAACATTCATAATTTCGAATTCGTGAATAAAGTTACATAAGATAATAAAGGATTTATGGACCCAGAAGCATCGCCACTGATGTGCGAGTACCTGTATGTCCAATAGGCCTATAATAAAGAAGATCGAAGTCTAGAGATTATATTGTCAATGGCAAAGTTTATAACCCTAACACGTCGGGCCCCACAACACTCGTACGGCACAAATCACACCACTTCACACTGTGCCGCTCAAGGGTGGTGCGGCGTTCAAATCTCATCTTTCACGCTGGTCTGCACAAAAATTTCGAATTTTCGCACAACACAGCAAACTGTAGCCTAAGCAGTCTATTAATTCGAGCATTATCTATCTATCTATCTATCTATCTATCTATCTATCTATCTATCTATCTATCTATCTATCTTTCTGTCTGTCTGTCTGTCTGTCTGTCTGTCTGTCTGTCTGTCTGTCTGTCTGTCTGTCAACGAACAACTAATTTTGTGCTAAAAAAAACACACACACATGGCCCGAATATTATCTACTTTTTATTGTCTGTTAGAATTCTCTGTCAATGGTTGTTGCCTGAGAATTTTCGCAAACAGCGCACTGCGTATTGAAGGAATAGAAAACTGGTGCAGGATGCAATGTAAAAAGATAAACTACTGTATGTACTATTCATGGCATACCAAAATAATTGAGATGTGTGCTGAACGTCAGGAGTGCTGTGTGACCCACGTCATTTAGTTTTGAGCCTACTGTCAAGGGTTACAGTAGACAATAGACTATCATATGGGCCAGGCATAAATCGTGAAATAGAAACTTGCGCATGCTTACAATGATGATAAATAATGTAAAAATGCGAACTTTTTAGATTAGAAGAAACATGGATTTGAATTTACTTGAGAGATGAACATTATATTATTTGTCCTGGACACTGAAAGTCGTCAAAGATATGTTTCTGATATTAACCCTTGTGACGCTAATGTAGAACCAGTTCTTACATTCACTAATTCACTAACGATGAGCGCCAGAGTAGAATAAATTCGCATACAGGCGCCTACCGTGTAGTGCGGCGGTCAAATTTGCAGCTCGGTGTCAACTGGTCGGCCTGCAGACAACACGCGGTTTGGCTGTTATCCGTAAACATTGGATTAGGCAGCCAGCGGGAGGCTGGATCCGAAGCATCTTGCCCTACTATAGTTAAAAGCGACGCACTTGTTACCGCTTAGCAACAAACTTCGCAGGAGCACAGTAGAAGTTATCAGAGAAAAAGAGGCAAAGCACTTACTATCAGTCAGCAGCCATCTTTGTTTGATCACACTGAAAGTCACGCCGATTCCTGATAATTTACGATTCTTAAAAAATGGGCTTCCAGAGTTAGACTGCTTGAATCATCGAGTTCCTGACTCACTAACTTAAATACTTCGTTCAAAACCTCCACTACCGCTACATTTTGGCAAAACTGGAGTAATTTTCTGTATCTTTCAAAACGTAAACAGGCATTGCAATGCGACATTTTTCTTTCACGTATTCTAAATCTAAACAGTCCCATTTACGCATTCAGAATAATTTCCAAATAGGGATAGGCAATAATCGATCTATGTCAAATTTAACCCTTTGACTGCCATATACCCAAGAATTCTCAGGCTGTGAAATCATTGTGTTCCCAAGGAACAAATGGGAGAAACTCATTTCAGCTACTTTTCATTAGTGTTCCGAAATGCTATTGTCCCTTCCTCAGAAAACACCAGATTACATTTAAGCAAAATTTTGAATTTTGTTGATATTTATGCCTTGACTGGAAGAATTCCTATATGGTCCCTGGCAGTGAAGGTGGGGGCCGGTGGTGTGGATGTAGGTTACTACTGTTAGCATAAATTATGAAAGGCGTATAGAAGTGGACTAACCAATCACATGCAGACTCCATCGACGTTTTTTTACCTGCGCTCTCTTTCAAATTCCAGATGGAAGAAATTTAAAACAGGTTTATAAATTTCCTGTCTATTTCACAATCGAGCAACACACACTATTTCCCACTGTTGACGTCTGTAGCCTTCAAGAACGGGTCGTAAGAAACATGAGAGGGACTAAATTGTGCCCTAGACTCTAGCCATTAAATTCAGAACTTGCGCAATATCAATGAATTATGAGATCTCTTGCCATTCTAAGAACTACATGCACGGGTGCTGAATGCACTCTTAGTCGAGTTCAACATGCTGAGTTAATGGAATTCTTACGTTGGTAAGAGACCCCATCGTTAATGCGCAAGTTCTCAAATTACACTTTTGACTAAGTCAATTTTTGATGGTTTGCGAAATTTAGTGTTCTCAGTCTGTTGCTCAAAGCAAAACAATGACGTACATTTATATGGATTAGCTTTTAAAATTGGGATATCATAACGAGTCAAAACTCTACATTTGTTTTACTAGGAAAGGAAGATAAGTGGAATATCATAGTAGACTAATATAAACAACTCAAATCATCCAAAAAAAAAAAAACTTTGGCAAATGTGGAATGAGCGTCACTAAATTTCGCGCACAATAATTTGTCATGATCATCAAATAAAATAAACTGTGGCTTTTTTTTTTTTTTTAAACGACTGTATAAGAAATAGTAACGCTGTTACACGTGCAAGCTTAACACTCTGTAGAATATGATTATGACTGATTAATGTGACTGTATACCCAAACTTTGACCTGATTCACAGGCCAGGATGCTGGAAGTTCTTCAAGTGCAGAGATCGCATTCTCTGCAGGCCTTAGTCACCATGAGTACCTGCAGACCAATCAGAAAGTTGCTTACGACACCATCTTCATCAACGTGGGAGGCGCCTACAATCCTCAGACTGGTGTCTTTATCTGCCCTGTTGTGAGTAGGAGTGGTGGTGATGGTGATGGTGATGGTAGTGAAGGTGAAAGTGATGGGGGTGGTGGTGGAAGAGAACGAGGAGGAGGTGGTGGTGGTGATAGGAATAATGGTTTAGTTTTGTTGTTTTTTTTTATTTGGGGGTGGGGGTGGGGGATCTATAGAGACAGGACCGCTTTTGCATCAGTACAGTTCGTTTAGTAATCATAGATTAGCCACGCAACGGTCCCATCAAGTAGTCCATGTCTCCCCCCTTTTTTTTTTGGATGGGGGAGAGAGAGGAGAATGTGAGAGGCAGTTGTATTAGTTGTAGTAAGTTCTAATACGTATTAGAAGCACAAAAGCTAGTAATTGTAGATGTAGAAGTAACAGTAGTAGTGGTAGTGGACTAGTAAAGCTGCATTAAAATTGCTCTTTTACTTGTTGTTGTTGTTGTCGCAGTAGTGGCTAACAGTGATAATGCTAATGGTAACGGTTGGATTACCAGTAATAAGAGTCGTACTTAATACTATTGGTGATGTTGTTGGAGTTGTCGTATCCGAAGAGGTTGCTGACATAGTAGTGGTAGGCATCGTGTTATTGTTAAAGGAACCTGGTAACTGTACATTGTCATGCAGTAAGTTGCTGCTGTAGTAACAGTTTTAGTAGTAGTGGTGGTGGTGGTGGTGGTGGTAATGGTAGTAGTAGTAGTGGTGGTGATAGTAGTGGTGGTGATTTTATAGTGTTTATGGTAGTCATAATAGCAGTAGTGGTAGGATGGGGGTGGTGAAATGGTGATTATAGAAGTAGTAGTAGTAGCTGTCGTAGAAGCAGAAACAGTAGTAGCAGCAGTAGTAATGGTAGCAGTAGTAGTAGTAATACATGTAGTAGTAATAACCGTTGTAGGAGTAATAGTAGTAGTAGTAATGGTAGTATTTGTTGTTGTTATTGTTGAAGTAAGGTGTGGTAGTTGTTGTTTTGTTATTATTATTATACTATTGTTGTTGTTCTTGAAGTTGCTGTAGTAGCAGTAGTAGTAGTAGCATCAGTGGTGGTAGAGGTAGTAGTAGCAGTAGTATCAGCAGCAGTAGTAGTAGTAATGTTGTTGTTGTTGTTGTTGTTGTTATTGTTGTTGCTGTTGTTGTTGTAAAAGGAGTTGTACAGTGTAGAAGTTATTTTTGTTATTATTATTGCTGTTGTTGTTGTCGGTGTTACTTTTGTTATAGGAGCAGCTGTAGCAATATAGGCTGTGAATTTTTAGTGGCAGAACTAGTAGAAGTTTAAGTAAACATTAGAAAAAGCGCCTAGCGCAGGTTGTAGAGTAGAGACAGTAGTTATAAGACCCCTATTCAGAGCTCGTTGTGAATTTACAGAATAAAGGTGTACATAACACACTTCCTGTCATGTCACCAACACTTTCGGGTAGGCTTGTCATTATTTGCCACAAAATAACTTAGAAGGCAATGAAGACTGCATTATTTGCAGAAACATGTTGTTAAAGGTCTTGTATTGACTCTATTTAGAGTAACCATTCCCTCGTATCATGCTTAATGTTATTGAAACGTTACGTTAATAGCTTTAATGCTATTTAAATACGTTTTGAAAGTGGACAGCTCTGTTCAGCTTCAGTGGCTTCATAGGTCTATATTACAAGAGGGATCAGGGGAAGTAGCAGGATCCCGTATGGCTGCGTATTAGTTGAAGCGGCAAACTGTAAAATTTTAAAGGAAATTACAAACGTGAGCAATTGGCGTCGAACTGTATTTATTAAGCTACAGGGATATCTGAAAAGACAGCAGCGTTGATTTTATAAAAATTCCAATGTTTTAATTCCCGTCCTTTGTTGGACAATTATTTTAGTCGCCTTAAAGATTTTGCTTTCCATCGTTTTTCTATTGATGCTACCATATTATGCACTGTAAAGCTGTTGAGCACCATATCAAATGTTAAACCCGTAATGTAGTCATCGGGTGACCCATTCAAATTATGGGAATGTATACTATAACTTGATACGCTGGGCCCCTCAACGCTTGTGCAGTGTAAATCACACCACGTCACACAGTGCCGCTCAGTGGTTGTGCGGGATTCATTTTGACGGTTTCACGATGATCCGCACGAAAGTTGTGAATCGAAATTTCTCACAACACAGCACACTGCAAACAACCCATCACATCAAACATGGGTCAGTTATATGAACATATATGTATATATTTGTATATTTTTTTAGATTTAATTTATAAACAGGCAGCTAGTTTAAGTAAAAAAAAAAAAGTTTGAATATTAATTACTTAGATTTTTTTTCTGTTAGAAGTATATGTCAGTGGTGTGTATCCTGGGAAATTACCCCCATAGGGCGCTGCGTACTGAGGGAATAGAAGGTTAGTGTAGGGAGCCATAATGTGAAGAGTTTAGATAGGCCTAATCATCATCATCTTCCCACTCCCCATCCCTCCCACGAACATCTTAAATGGCATTAAGCTAACACCAAGACTTCTTCACCTCTCGCAGGCTGGCATCTACGTATTTCAGTTCCACGCCCTCTCTCACACTAACAGTAACATGTGGTTAGAACTGCATCACAACAGCCAGTATGTAGCCTCCATCTGGGGACACGTTGATAACGACTACGCCGCTGCAGGTAGGACTTGTCTCATGACTCCAAAGACTTGGTTTGGTACCGATGTTAATCTTTATCATCATCATCATCATTATTGTATTTATTTATCATCGTCAAGGTCGTCATACTCACCGTGCTCGTTATACTATTTTGTCAGCTTCATCAGCAAAACTGCCATCATCATTATCCAGTGGTGTATCTAAGGTATGACAGGTATGGCACGTGCCTTGGGCCCCCCTTGAAGGCGGTTGGTTTTTTTTTTTTTTTTGAGCCATACACGCCATCCTCGAATAAGTTTTTTTTGTTTTTTTCCTTCAGATATATGACCTGTCTTCGACTCTTATCTGTTTTCCGCTCGAGGATGACCAGATTATTCAACCTCATTTATACTATTCTCAGGCAAATAAACAGTACTAGAAGCTACATGACCTCACTGTACCACTACGCAGTGACGACCAGTGGTGAGACAAATTTAGCACATTGAAATTTGGGCTTTTTCTGACACGCCCAAGGGGTAGCCTGCTCTTTTTGAACGGGCCCGTTCTTTTAGATGTAGACTAAGACCTGACCTGTAATTGTAACTGCGATATTAGGTCTATTTCTTCTTCCGATATTAAGAAGTCTACTCTAGCCTTCCTCTTAAAGCAAGGAAACTGCAATTATAATTTGATTAAGAAGCCTAACCTGTATATTTGAGATGACATTGGGGTAAAGCTATCTACAGTAAAAGATGGGAGTCAGGTTGTTTGGATAGAACTTTTTGCGAAATTTCGAAACTTGCACTGTTTTTCATAGAGATGCCACGTTCGTTCTAACTTCGATGTCTTTGTAAAACAGTGATACAGAGGTCAACAGAATAGTTCCAGACTGTACAGTTAAAAGAAAGAAAGACTCTGTTACCGGCAAGACACAGAGAACATATACGTCGTTTTGTTTTGCCACAAATTAGGTCATAGACAAATCTTAGTGTTATTTTGTTCCATTCAGACATTTTAGACTGGTTCACTGGAATTTAAGTTGGAGTAGAACAAGGGATTCAGTCAACTCTGCTTAATTGCAACTCTTCAGAGTTTGTGATTATGCGGAGCTGGTATTTTCGGGTATTTATTGCAAAGGGGGATGATGGGGCGGAGTAGGCTCTACAGCGCTCGGTGCAGAAGCATTACTGGTGAAAGCCGTGGCCCCGGAGAGGGGGGAGGTGAAGAGGAGGGGCTTATCACATCCGTCACGGCGTGGCAGCTGTCAGTCAACCTGTCGACCCTCCGTGGCGCAGTTTCAGCCCTTAATGTAAATATTTATTTATCAATTGTAATCCTTCTACCGCTGATTTTTGCGATCGCTGAGGAGTTGCGATTATCCGCAGTGAGTTGTGATTATCCAGTGACTTTTATTTAGGAAAAATTTCAGTTTCCTGGGGAAAGCTGCGATTAAGCGGAAGTGGCGATCAAGAGGACGGCGATTAAGCGAAATCGACTGTGTTTGAGGAAGAGGGTCTTTTCATGTCACGGCTGCATTTGTTTGGTCCTTGCGGCTACGCGAGAGGGTCGGTCCTTACAGTCTGTGAGAAGCCATAAGCAAAGTTTCTGGTTTACAGTATAGCTAAAAAACTTCAGTTGGACTGTCTTTACGAAGCTTTTCTAACGACATGTAGTGACTTTTTTCCTATAGCATTTCACTTTTTTTTTTGTTTGTTTTTGTTTTTTGTTTGTTCATTTAAGCTGCTCTGGGTTCTAATTTGGGGCAGGAATGACCAGCTGAAACCTTAAAATGTGCAAAAAATATCGGAGACCCAATCTCCTAGTATGAACTATCGCCAACCATGATCATTTTTCTCATCGTCTGCAGGTAATTCCGTTATTCTGAGGCTAGCCCAGCACGACCAGGTCTTCATTACAACAGCGGGTAAAACGGATCTTTACGGTGATCCTGCGGAAGTTTACGGCACTTTCTCAGGCTACCTGATATCCGCTATCCACGAAGAGTTCCCTGTGGTTGGTTAAATCGACATCTGACAAAAAGGATCTGTTTTCAACATTTGACCAAAGATTGTGGAAATACATTGTGTGGTTTACTCAAATAGTGTCTGTGCTTTTAAGTGTTTTCAATGTTGTTTTTGGCTGCTAATTTTTGGAATACGTGTGTCTGATTTAATTTTTTTGGTCAAATTATAACTTTTTTTTTTTTTGCACACTAACTGATCACACTTGTTGCTAAGTATTGTTTAATCATGGATATTTGACGTGCCCCGTAATGAAGTGAAAGATAGAGATGTGATCTGAAAACGATTGCACAGAGGAAGGGCAGAGCAGGGTGACAAAACGGCCTGTTATTTTCAAACGACCTGTATCCTGACTTGCAGAGATTGAATNGGGGGGGGGGGGGGGGAGGGGGGCAACTTATATAAATAAAATCCTTCCACGGAGCAATAAATAAACAAAGAGTACATCATCACCCATCCATTCTGATTTGTTATGCAAAATATGATTTAAAAAAAACACAAAGACCAAATCAAAGAGAACAGCATAACAAATAGAAAAAACAAAATTAATTTGACGGTCCAGTTTTCAGAACAGAAGTTTATTTCTACCGTAACAATATTACAATGTATGGACTTAATAAAGACACCACTGAACTGTCCATCAGCAAAGAAACGGACAGATAACCAGACAAAAAAGAACAATAAGAAAAAGAAAATAGACAGACAATTAGACAGACGAAAACATTTCAACATCCTAATAGGAGCAATATTTAAGCCTACATAGTCTAGCTGAAAACCGTGATTAAATAGTGCAGCAGAAAAATCAATATTCATTATAACGGTTTGGGGCACTAACTTTGGAATTCATATACTATTTCAATATAAGTTAAAAAAAACCACAAAACTGATTCGAGAGTGTTTCATGCATGTGCACAAAGGATAACTTTGACAAGTATTATAATGTTTCGCACTATTTAAGGATGTTTTGAATAAAAAGATAACGCATTTTTGTATAAATATTGGGATGTTTCTTCACATACTTGTCAAGCCACCTTTTTCTTTGTATATTGTCTTTCTTTTTAAGACATGCAATTTGTTACATGTTATTTTACATAAAGCAAACTCCCTCTCGGCCAAAGCTTTGGCCTGTTACCTCTCGGTCTCCACTGGGAATGATGATTAGATGTTCGAAAACAAAAGCCACCTTAATTCAGTCATTTTCATTGAGCAAGGAAAGATAGGGCTCGAGGAGAAATGTGTATTAAACGGATTA
>JAWQUT010000428.1:57145-68933 GCA_033807755.1 Ellobium chinense | reverse complement strand
CCCTCAACCTCAACACACACCAACACTAACTAATAACCATGCTATGCCTAGTTTGGAATGTCTTTTTGACAGACTGCTGTGATGAACTGAATCTCTAACACCTCGAAGGGTACATATAAGACTAGTACTCCATGGTCTGTCAATAGCAGTCCTCCCCCCCCCCTCCCCAAAAGAAAACAAAAACAACACACACATCCCTGAGGAGGGAGGGAGGCGATTAGCCACCAACTTTTTCTGAAACATTAGGATATGAGACAGTAAGAGACAGTAAGTATGACATGTTATCCCAAAGAAACCATGCTATTTTGATTAAGAGAACCGTTCAAAATATATTCATGTATGGTGAAAAGGCACCGATACCACAAGTGAAAAGTATCAGTGACAATTTCACACAAGCAAATGCGAATGCTCATATTTTAAATGTTAAATGGCAACATATAAGCTCACAGTTCCTCCTCACACATCAATTGAAAATGTGATTGGTGTAATTGTCACATCAAACGATACTAGTACATATCGTTTTTACTCTTATGACACCCTAATAGTTGAAACATAAATGGTCGTAGATAAAACTGCTCAATGTTACAGAGTGGGACCTAACGGATGTTTGATCAAGACATCTCTTTTGACCAAAATCAGCAAGAAGTCATTTGTAATACCGTACTTCCAGGTTCTGGTCCTAACAATAAATCTGTTAGCCGGCAACTGGACTCAGGTCAGGAGTTACTCAGTCAAAAAAGTTACGCAACACGAAGGTTTTCGCGATTATCTCTGTTCCTTTGATGTGTAAGACAGGAAAATTATTTTGTAGGCAAATAGACTTGTCTCTTGCACACTGAAGACTCAAATTTGGATCATTCAAATTGTTTCAGCTGTCCGCTAAGAAAACTCTGAAGAAGGTACTCCCAATTATGGGTCTAGTGCCGGTTGTACCTGCCAGCTGCAGCAATCACTGCCCGGCACCTCCGGCCCATGGAATTGATGATAACATTCATTTTTGTTGCAGATTTTCTTATGAATACACGGTCATGAATGACAGTTGTCGCCCATGGTTGACCCTGTCTGGGACAGTCAGCAGTAGTGCCAGACTGATAAAATCGGTGCAAGAGACTCTCTCTAGTGCTCCTGTTAATCCTTATTATACTTTCAACTTCGGCCATTGGAATACCGGCTTGCAAATGCCATAAAGCCATGTTACGATCTGTCAAAGTCACGTGAGGCATGATTCAAAACTGAAATTCTTTAGTAAAACCACGATTGTAATTGATCAGAATCCTCATAATCATTCTGCTAACAGTATCAAAGTGAGACACTCTGCAGAAAAATAAAATAATTAAGAATGCACGCTAAAGTAGCCAACAGCAGCACGTTTTGCTGTTTTCACAATTTCCCACGTATAATTTGTCAGTTGGGTAAACATTGTTAAATTTCATATTTTAGTTTATCTAGAGACTTTAATAATGAATTTGATACAAAATTAGTTACAGTTTCGAAAAGGCAGATTGACCTGCACGGCATTTTCAGTTGTTGAGTAACTTTTATTTTTTGCGTGCTGAATATAATTTGGATATGGGAATGTCATTCGTACCCATAGTAGGTGTTACTGTTACTGACACATATAGAGACCAGCACGGTGGAATGGTATGGCGTCGGACTCAAGATCCAAGGGTCGCGGGTTCGATTCCCACCCACGGTCGTGTTGTAAGTGTCTTAGGAGATCACCTCTTTCACAGTTCACTTACTCATTTTTCGGCAAAATGAGTATCTAGCTATAGGCAGCAAAATATATTGTCATAATGTGGAAACTTGGTTCAACGAAAGCATCAGTGAAGTCCGTTTCAGTATTGGTAATTTCTACACCTTACGCTCTGACCGCACACCTGCTGTCGGTAAGACCAGGGGCGGAGGAGTGTGCGCCTTTATAAATGAACGCTGGGCCCACAGAAATAACACCACTGTGAAGAAGACCCTGTGCACCCCTGACATTGAGCTATTAACTGTTAATGTGCAACCTTATTACCTCCCTAGAGAATTCACCAATGGCATCATTAACATCGTCTACATTCCACCGACAGCTAATGAAAGTAAGGTTACAGAAATTCCAGAATTAACGACCAGGAATCGCATTCGCCTGACGCCATAAGATTATTACTAGGCGACTTCAATTTCTGTACACCTGATGCTGCCCTACCTTACTACTACCGCTATGTCACCTGTCCTACTAGAGATCATCGTGTAGTTGACTTGTGTTATGGCAATGTTGGAAACACTTACAAGTCTACTCCCCTGCCACCCCTGGGAGATTCTGACCATAATAACATTTATCCCCTTTTTTGGTATAAATACATTTATGCTACGAGCTGATTAACCATTCTCATCAACCCGGTAATCAGCGTTCTTTTTTAATAACAATGTATGTGACTTTTTATTAATTTAAATCACATTCAGTCATCTCTTTTGTTCGCTAATCTTTAGAAAGCTCTCATGGTATCATAATCCACTTGGAATATCATACTTCTTATGTAACTTGAATATTTGCAACCATGAAGCTTTCTAAAAATTTCTTTCATGTCATTTCCAATCTCATATTCACTATATGTCCTTCACAAACCAATCAGTGACTCAGATATTGTTTTGGTGATTGACAAGGCCACTTGTTATGAAATGACAGTTTATTTAATATGAAATTTAACTGTCATTAATGCACTGACAGTTTATGAAGGCATTATCAATAATCACTTCGTATGACAATTATCCGTCATAATTTTCATGTACAATCTGACAGTCTGTAATAAGTAGCCAATTTACATTACTTTATATATTTCTGCAAGATGACAAAAATCCTTGTTGAATATCTGACACACAATAACTTCAAATTTGGGGTGGTCCAACGCCACTCACCCTTGATCACCACCATTTGCATTCAAACCTCCATTGTGTGATCCAGGGGGACCGCCACAAATAACCACACAACTGCCTGCAGGCATTGTCAACCAAACTCCTGTCTTCTTTCTTATCCATGTTCTATCTTAATGTACAACTCACATTCCCCAGCCTATACACCTAGCCCAAGTACAACAAAGGCCATGACCACAGAGGCTGTTCCTACTGAATTGATATGTATTGACATAATCATGTAATAATATATCTCTATGGTGATAAACATAAGTATCAACTACAAAGAAATGATGACCACCTACAGTGAGATCCAAAATAGTTGCAGTAATAGTAGTAGCCACGAAATACAGGAATTAACTGATCTGCACCTGAGCTTCCTGCCTTCATAATTATGACAAAATAGATTATGCTGTACCAACTTGGACCCCCTGACAAGGAACAAGTCGAGGCCGCCAAATAATGCCGGTTCTTCCTGTCCCTTGTTGGGTGGCAAATATTATAATTATTATTTTGTAAAGCATTACCACAAGTAATGATTGCTGTATGACTCTAGGACCAGGTCTAAAGAACAAGTCGAGGTCGCAAAATAATGCCCGCCTCTTCCTGATCTTTGTTGGAGTACCATAGGCCTTGAGTTGAGGGGATTCCCAAATGTAATATAAGTTATTGAAATTTGGAACCCAGTCAAAGAACAAGTCCAAGCTGCCAAATATTGCCCAGCTCTACCTGTCCCCACTAAGCTTGCAAATAGTCATGCTGTGAAATACTGACCATAGTTTACATATGGGGTAGCAAATTAATATCTGAACGCAAGTGGCACTCTGAGACCGCCCAATATCGCACATTTCAGCCTGTTCCCCGTTGAAAAATAAAAAAAAAAACTTCGAAGAATTAGCATAACATGACGTGTTTTGTATGGACTTATAATCAATGTCCAGGGACAAGTCGAGACCGCCAAATAATGCCCGGCTCTTCCTGCCCCTGCACAGTACCCAGATAGTATATTGAAATCATATCATCATGCATCAGGTGAATAATAAGCCGCACCGTGAAATTTATACATGTATCATAGTAGTGGAGTTCAATGCACTGTTTACTGATTGAATTCCCTTATTGGCCGATGTTCAGTACAGTCACTATGGCCTTCAGCACCCTCTTATCGTGTATATTCTATCCTGTTACTTTTAGTTCTGTATTCTGATATATTATTTGCGAAACGCATTAGATTGCCATCTCCCCTTGCCCTAATTTCGGCATCTGAATGGCGTATTTGTGCTGCATCTGTGACAGCTCCTATCCTAAAGCTATGATCTGTGAATTGTATATGACCTGCGAGGCGGAGCGCATGTTGTAAATCCTTAACAAACAATTTTCTTGAGACTGCACAACCCTTTTCAATTATAAACAGAGGCCTTCGCTGCCTACCACGAACTGTTAAGAAGTTACGAAGGGCATCTACTGGGCATAGTACAGGATCACTTGCTTTGCTAATTGTATGACGTGTGACTCTGCCTTTTGTATACTTGAATCTTTTGAAATCTACATTAATGCTATGTTGTGTAAAGGAAATATCATCCAGATGCAGATTATTCTGTGACTGGATCATTACGCCAATACGGAAATAAGCACCGTAGGCAATTAAGCACATGGACTTAAACAGCTTCACCCTATAATTGGACAGACCATTGAGTCCGACACTACCAGTACCAGCATGTCCCTCATAATTACTTTAGTTATGGGCAAATGTGGATCTGTTGAGGGTTGTGTTCATCTGCATGCGGCTAATAGCTTATTATGTATCATGAAATTTGCTGTAGGATCGTGCATTTGTAGTAACTTGTGCACAAAACTTATTGCTGATATGGCCGACATAATAGTGCTACACATATAACCTTTTTCTTTGAGATACGCCACTTCTTATGAAGTGACAGTTTATTTAATATGACATTGAATTGTCATTAATGCACTGACAGTTTATGAAGTCATTATCAATAATCACTTCATATGACAATTATCCGTCATTATTTTTCAAGTACAATCTGATAATCTGTAATAAGTAGCCAATTTACATTACTTTATATATTTCTGCAAAGTGCCAAAAAATCTTTGTTGAATATCTGACACACAATAACTTCAAATTTAGGGTGGTCCAACCCACCCCGTTTATATAATACATGTCCTGCAAAGAATTCTTGTGGAACATTTAAACATGTAGGCAGCTAAGGAAACATGCATCGCTGTGTACTGAGCTGAAATGAAGAGAAGTGTCATCTGGCAAAAGTGCATTAAGTAGTCAGGAATCAGCTGTAGGATGTAAGCAGAAAATGTCACACTGCAAACTCTTATCCACACATGACATAGCTTTAACTGGAGGACCGAACGGAACCGGAGACCTGCTGGCATGCTAACAACAAAAAAAAAAGTACAATAGATATCAATACACAGTGCCCGATCATAGGTAATGATAGGACTTGCACCTGTATCCCAACTGGTTGTTGGGGTGGGCGGTGGTCAAGATTTAAATAAATAGAGACGCTGGTTACAGTACTGTAGTTGTCTAAAATGGAACTGACGCTATCCTGCCCCTTCTTCTTCCCCACGCGATGTTTTGATTGGTCTCTTGACCAGTGACCTTTTCTTTCTTGTTTATTGACCCTTTTCGTATATCCCGTACATCAACGTCTCCGCATAAATTATATTTTTTCTTACATCCCGCTACTGATCCCGTCTCAAGTCAAGTAAGCCAGTTGTGAAAACAATCAGGACATGGGAAAACGACGCCCTCGATCAGCTATGTGGATGTTTTGACTCCACTGATTGGGATGTGTTCATACAAGCATGCAGTGACGTTTATGAACTAACAGACACAGTTAATTGTTACATAAAATTTTGTGAAGACTTTGTTACTGAGGTAAAAACTGTGAAATGCTTCCCCAATAATTAACCTTCGGTTACCAAAGAGTTGTGCAAAATAGTAAAGAAGAAGAAAAAAGCTTACAAACAAAAAGATAATGAGCAATATGATCTGATAAAAATACTTTCAAGAAGAAAATGTAAAAAAAGTAAAGAAAACTTTAAGTCCAAAATAGAATCATTTTTTAAAAATAATAAACACCCGCCAAACTTGGGTCGCGGTCGGTATGAAAAAGTTGACAGGGTACTGCTTAGTAAGGAGTGGCGTGCAAGTTGAGGATGAATGTGAGTATGCGAATGATCTGAATAAGTTCTACGCTTGGTTCGACTATCACGATTTCAGACCTGAGCAGAGTGAACTGAATCAAAGATTGCATGCAAGATCTGATACCTGTAACATCACAATTGAAGAATCTGGTGTACTTACCTGTTTTAAGTCAGTGAATGTTAACAAAGTATGTGGTCCAGACAAACTAAAGGGTAAACGTATAAGATCTTGTTCTGAGCAACTGACACCAAGTTTTACATATTTTTGCAATCTTTCTTTAAATACACACGTGATACCCATGGTATGGAAAACTGCTGAGATCATTTCTGTCCCTAAGAAAGCAAGAGTCAGATCTCTAAATGATTTACGACCAGTCGCACTAACTTCAATCATTTTTAAATGTTTTGAAAAGTTGGTCCTGAGAAATATTTTACACAAAGTCTAACCCTATCTTGACCCCTTTCAGTTTGCTTACAAGGGATCACGAAATGTTGAAGATGCTGTCACTGCATTTATGAATAACCTTGTTAAACACATAGAAGCATCTAAGACCTACTCACAAGCACTATCTTAAATTTTTCGTCTGCTTTTAATACCATACAGCCACACCTTATGGTGGAGAAAGTATTGTCTTTGGATGTCAGTGCCAATGTTGCTGCATCATGGGTCTTGGATTTCTTGACTGCTCGACCTCAGTATGTAAAATGTCAAGGGGCACAAACCAATATGATTATCACGAATATATGTGCGCCCCAAGGATGTGTATTGTCACCTATTTTGTACACAGTTTACACCAACGACTACAGAAGTCATTACAAAAACACCCATCTAATTAAGTTGGCAGATGATTCCACAATCCAAGGCCTGATCTCTGAGGATGAAACTAACTATTTTGATCAAGTACAAAGTTTTGTTACCAGGTGTGATTCCAATTATCTTCTGGTTAATGTGAGTAAAACAAAGGAAATGATCTTCGACTTTCGGAGAAATAAAACAACTGCTTCTCTATATATTAAAAATGAAAAGGTTGAAATTACCAACATCTACAAGTATCTGGGCATCACCATTGACAATAAATTAAATTGGCACGCCCATGCAGATGCATCTAAAAGAAAGCAAATCAGAGGTTATATTTTTTGAGGAAATTACGAGATTTTAATGTTCAAAATTAAATTCTCTGCATTTTTAATACAGCAACAATTAAAAGTGTAATATCCTTCGGATTCAGCTGTTAGGGTGGAAACATCACAATGTCTGACAAACGCAAGTTTGAGAGAGTAGTAATCAAAGCTAGAAAAATTGTTAACACTGAGGAATTACCATCTACAAAAACAACACTGTGAAAAAAGCAAAGAATGTAATTTCAGACTTAGAACATCCTCTGAATAGGGAATATATTACATCATCAAGAAGTGAATGACTGTTGTCTAAACTATCACAGACAGAACGTTACAAAAACTCCTATGTTCCATCATCCATTAGGATGCCCCAGAGAGCTTTATGAACATTATGGAATTGCCATTCTGCTATATGCACATATAGCATGTGTGTGTGTCTGTGTGTGTGTGTGCGCGTGTGTGAGTGTGTGTGTGCGCGCCATTGTATCTGTGTGCACCACGCTCGAGCGCACGCACACAGATACAATATATATACACATATATATATGTGTGTGTGTGTCAACTATGTTATATAGTGTTAAATGTTTTTTCTGTACCTGGCCAAGTCATATTTCCTGTAAAGGACGAATAAAGTTATTATTATTATATTATTATTATTGTCATTAATGCTAGTAATCAGCGCTTGGGAGATGTTCCCCTGAGAGCTGAGAGAATAATATAAGTGATCATGCCTGCTGGAGCAATACTAGTGTCAAGTTGTGTGAGAGGGCACTAGCCTGGATACAAGACATATAAATCATAATATTATTATGATTATTTTATTATTATTGTTGTTACTATTATCATTGTTATTATGTTAAAGTTATAACATGTCACATAGTATTATAAAATGCTCCAACATTCATTTAGATACATTATTGATACTACCTGTAGTTCTGTCTAGATCTAGGCACCCTCTTCGCCTAAGACACGCACGAATAATATCTGGTGTTCGTGCACACACAGAATTGAAAGTATGAATAGATATGGAATGGCGGGTCCCGACTAAGTAGTCTATATTATTATATATATATGCTTCCCATCTCCGTTAAAATCATGTCTGAACTTGAATATATTCTTCATTCATTTTTGTTTTCTAAGAAATAGTTTTTATCTTCACGAGAAGGCATTCCCTCCAGGTATAAGATTAAATGCTATTGTATTGACTTACAATAAAGGGTATATTTCTGGTGCTTATTCGTGCAGTCACACGTTACGCTGCGCTGCAGAAAGCTCCTGTCGTCCATAGCCAAAACAATGTAACTCCACTGGAAGCAGTTTTGAGAAAATCGAGTTTTTCTGTTTGGTATTAGCCACACTACAGTCATAATCATTTATTTCCAAAAACTGACATTACATATTTCTAGTATGATAGTCTCTATCTCATGCCATTATGGTGTCTGCCTAACCTATTGAATATAGAATAAATGGTCATTACATTGTTTTGCCGTGGCATTACCTTTCATTTATAAGCATTTTACAGAAATGGAACAATGTAACTCCAGCGAAAATATGGAGTTACATTGCTCTGACTTTGTACAATGTTATTACACTGTTTTGGTTATGTACTGATGAAATTTAACTTCACTGAGAAAGTGGATTTACACTGTTCTGCCTTTGTACAAGGCAGTTAACCTAGTTTAGCATGACTGATTTGTATTAAAGAAATGCAAATGTATTGGACATGATGAAACATTACACTGTTCATATAATGTACAGCGTCTTTACACTGTATTAGCATTGTACAGAAGACATAAAACTCTAGTGGGACTGTGGATTCGAAGCCAATAATGAAAGCAGCAATAATCAGTGCACGGTCTAACATAACAAATACAGCAAAACAGTCAACAAGACTGCTTAGAAACATCGATTGTGATGTATATTATGTGCTTATTCAATGATTATTTTCTTGTCACGCATAAATTGATCAATCCTATGTTTAAGGTAAATCGTATCTAATACAAAGCACGAGAAACTAACAGTAATCTCTAATCTTAGCGCATCAGACTTTTCACCCAAATCGAAGTTAGGGTAATCGGCAGCCATTTTTATTTTCTTTCAAGAACGGTGAAGTCATATGATAAGCCCCTGAACATGTGGGTAATATATTCAATATGGCCATGGGATTCAGTTTGGTAATAGACGAATTCTAAACTTAGCAGCAGTTTAGGTTTTTCCTTATCTCTATTAGGAAATCTTGTGAGATGGAGTAATATGAAGGGTATCCTTACTGGCCTTGTGATGGAGTAAAATGAAGGTTGTCATTCAACTTTGGCAGATAGGTACAAAGGTATGAGTGTTCCTTTTTTTTAAAAAAATTGTTTTTGTTGTTGTTTTTGTTGTTTTTTATTTCTCCTCTTTCATACTTTCTGAACTGTCGACCTGTATTGTAATGTGATTGGCTTCGGCCTAAATAAACTTGAACTTGAACTTGAACTTGAACTTATTGGCCTTGTGTTATCTCAACTGGGACAGTGACAATCAGCATTTTTAATCTCACACTTGATTTATATTACAAGCACCCATTTGGGACATTTTGGGTCATTTTAACTGAGAAATGAGCCCCCTACGTAGACTAATAATTCCTTTCTTAGCAGGCCTTAGACTTTGGAACATGCTTTTTTTTTTTTTTAAACGACTCCTTTTTGAGGGGGTAGGGGGCATATTTGAAATTTCCTCCACACCACACATGCCACTTTGGCAATGCCTATAAAACGTAATACTATTAGCTCACACTCTTTCCCTCTTGTTAATTTTGAAATGTCTGTTTACGGCTTGGCATCATGGCCCTACCCAGACATAGAATGCAATGATGTCATTAGTAAGCTGTTTATGTAGACACCATTGCATTTCATCTACAATTAGGATGTGCCATAAGGAGAACCTCACTGAATCATGTAGAAAATGTCTTGAAAAACTTGTCTACCGTTTTGCTCATGTGTCCTATAAAGAGGAATTTGTCTGACCTATGTCACCTATGTGGTTCATGTTCTGTTTCTAATAAATAATTCAAGCTATCAGATAAGACAGCAATTTCTCCACTTATTGTGGAATGGAAACAAAACATTGTGAAACAATATTATTATATTGATGAATAATAATTATTGTTCAAGGCGTAAGAACTGTACTGGATACTTTCCTGCATCACAGGAGGTGTCTTGTACCACATGGAGTATCGCCCAGTAAGGCTCATGGTAGGAAATAAAAATTACTGTGGCATATTAACACGCTTTGGGCAGACATTGGGCATATCCATAAAATGAGATATTGCCTACCAGCTGTTCAACTAATTCCCTCAGACTGGAAATGCATTGGATCTTCTGGGTACAGAATGGTGATTTCAACCGGAGAGTCCTTAACCACTATGATCCATTCACTTTAGATCTTGGCTAGAGTCTGTGATTATGTGTGCAACATTGATATATTTTAGGTGGACCTTCATAGCAAGCCTGCTGCACAAACGTCCATTTGAAAATAGATAACCTCGGCATAGAACAAAATTGTATAAGCGTCATCTTTGATTTTCACACTGTTATATGCTTTTAAATTTTAGATGCAATTTATCTGAGAGTGCCATGGCAGTAAAGTCGGAAAAGTGTGGCTATTTCCGGGTTCCGAGAGGCGAACGCCTGTTCTGTTAAAAAAAAATGTGGGCGGAACACCTCACTCTACATTTTTTGCTTGTCTGTTTGTTTGTTTGTTTGTTTATTTGTTAAAAATGTAAAGGTCCTGTGTTGGGGCTCGTCATGTTCGGTTCTGTAAAAGAAGGACATGTAGCCCCTCTTTGAACAGGTGGCCTTGATATCTTTTTAACTTGTGGTTTTGGGTTCCTTCCTTTCCCTTTTCTTTGCCCATTGTCCCATATTCGGATTAGCTGTGAAGTGAGTGCCTTTACATTCGGTGAAACCCTCCACAATTCCACAGGAATTTGAAAATGAATGATCGACAATGCATTTTTTCCCCTTCAAAACTCATCAAAACATGCATGAAAAATATCGGCGCTCACGAAGGTATGTCCACTCTCCAGAATAGCTTTGAGCAAAATTATTATAAATAAATAAATATTAATTTTGAATCCAATCTCTTTCCGCCACCAAGGCAAACGAGTGTGTCCAGCTGTGATTCCATGACCTTGACATAGTACAGAGCAAGAAGAATGTACTCCATCGGAGACGTGGAGTTACACTCTTCTGCCGCGGGAGAATTGGAATTGCATTGTCCTGCCGTTGCAAAATGTAAAAATCGTTTGAGTTACACCGTTTCTCAGATTTTTTTCTCCAAAGAATTTGAGTTTGAAGCTTCGTGACAAGATAGACACCCATTGAAAGATACATAAAATGCATTTATCTGAAGGTAGTTATATTGTTTTGGCTATGAACAATAGGCATGTCCATTATCTGCCGTCCTTTGACATAAAGGCAGATATCCAAAAGAAATTGAATTGTTATAAGACGGCAGATATCTTCGTTTCAGTAACTGGATATTGTTTTGCTCCAATCCCAGTCAATCCGTCACAACACTTCGCTCTTTCATTCATTTTTAAGGATTTCGG
>JAWQUT010000428.1:45239-56794 GCA_033807755.1 Ellobium chinense | reverse complement strand
GGTTGAGAAGTTGGAAAATGTATCAAGGTCATGGATAAATACTGAACACTTGGCTTACACATAGAAGGTAGGATTTCAGAGTTCGGATGTCGCAAGTCTATTTTTAATGTAATAATACTACAAAATATGGACATGATACAGCTACTATTGGATGGTGCAAAAAAGAAAAAAGACAAACGGACAGACAACCAGGCAAATAGACAATTTTTTTAAAGAGAAATTTACAGACTCTCAGGAAAATGGACAAACAATCGGACACACGGATAAAAATATCCCAACAAAAGACATATTTAAACATACGCCTACATAAGTCAAAGACATAATTGCAGAGAAGTTAATAATAATAAATAATAATAATAAATACCACTTTATTCACCCCGTAGGGAAATTGTTTTACAATGTCATACAGTGTTACACATCTCATTCATAATACAAACACCTATAACAATACACATCATACATGTAAATACATAATATTACAAATGAAATACATAACAAAGTCATTGCTGGTCGCCAGCGGTGCAGCGTCCTGGTCCCCCCAGCTCTAAAGCCAGGTACTCATTTACACCTGAGTCGAGTGAGGAAATGGAAGTGAAGTGTCTTTCCCAAGGACACTACAACGTACACCGCCCAGCTCGCGAGTCAAACACATAAAACTTAGACTTGAAAAAGTTGAAAGTCTTCAGTTTCTGAGTACGACTCACAAACCGCACGGCCACGCTGCCTCCCGCTGCTGATACTATTGGTTCGGGACGTCCACTTTGGAATTCATGTATTATTTCAACATTTCATTTTTTTTCATTTTCTTTCTTACCAACTAGATAGAGGGTGCTTCATGAGAAGAGAATGGCTTTGACAAATTACACAATGTTTTGCCTTGTTTGAAAACCTTTGGGATTATGCATATATTACATGATTTGATTATTGGAGTTTGTCTTCTCAAAGTTTTCTTTGTATATTGTACATGTTACACAAAACTAAGATATAAAATTTGTCGTATATGTTATCTTTACACATTAGTCACACTTCTTTGCACCCTATTTTGTTCCTGCCACTTCCTGGTCTCCGATGGGAGGTAATGATTCGATGTTGCCAGTCTAATCCGGTACTTTTTATAGAGCAGCAAACATAATTATGTCGTTAACAGATTCATGAAAGTAACAGCTGATGGCGTCAGCCAGCCTCTCCACTTTTGGATGAATATATTTTCTAACCTTCACTTAAGCACTGCTTTGTATGACTTTACATTTTGCGGGTCAATTACATTGTGGAATGTAAGAAAAATGAAAAAAAAAAGGAGAGAACAATATTTACGCAGTGCTTGAGAAGTTAGCGTCCTTGCGGTGCAATGGTTGCACGTTCAGACTTGCAAATTAAGAGACTCTGGATGAGAGAGNGGGGGGGGGGGGGCGAGAGAGAGAGAGAGAAACAGGGAGAGAGAGTGAGTAAGCGAAAGAGAGAGAGAGAAAAAAGTGTAAAAGATGGAGGGAAAGAGAACGCAAGGGAGGGTAGGAGAGGGGGAGGGAGGGGAGAAAGAGGGAAAGAGAAAAAGAGAAAGCTGGGTGGGGGTGGGGGGGTAGAGAACTAAGGAGCGAGAAGGAAAGAGAGAGAGAGTGAAAGAAGAGAGACAGAAAACAAGGGAGGGAAAGAGAAAAGGAGGGAGGGAGGGAGAGATGAAGAAAGGTACTGTTACAGTACCTTGAAAAGGGTCAATGACGGTTATATGTCAAAACAAAAGTGGAAAGATGTATCAGTACAGGCACAAATAGCAGGTATACATTTTGTTTTGCTGTTGTTGGCCTCTGAATTAAAATAAACTTTCTTGAACGGGTTTACAGTAGGCCTCGTAATAATATCGTACGGTCCATGTAATCTTTGTGTAGCGAGCAAGTATCGATCAGTATAGGCGTGTAGTGAAGAGGCAATGAATACAATAGCTTCTCCTTAGAAACGCCACTGACGTTGCTACACAAACCAAGTCTGCTGTGCAGGAAACAGAATACTTCTTTATTGCTAAAAAGGTGTAACCAGCAAATAATTCACAATCCACAGACCAAAACAGCCAATTCTCTCCTTCCGTCTGAGATCCAACTTCCACCTCCGATTCCGTCGCTGTTATCGCAGCGGCTACTTGATCTGTCGTTGGCTCAGATTCACCTCTTACCCTCGGGACGTACCTTTTGAATTTGAGTAAGTTGCCGTGCAGGGTCTTCTCCTTCGCACCCATCGTTGATCCCGACAATTGATGCAACCTTGTACGGCCCCTTCCACTGAACCAGGAGCTTGTTGGTGTCCGTGGGCAAAAGCACCAACACCTCATCACCTGGACGAAACTTCCTGTCTTTCGACTTCCGATCAAAATAGGCCTTTTGTCTGCCTTGCGCCTTGGAAAGCTCTTCGGTCGCCAGCTCCCAGGTGTCCTCTAGCCTCTCACGCAATTCCATGACGTACTGGTAGCTGGTCTTCGTCTCAGGTTGCTCTGCCTCCTTCGTCCACAACTGCCTGAGGATGTGCATGGGCCCCCGTACATTCCTTCCGTAGAGTAGTTCAAATGGGGAGAACCTTGTCGATTCCTGGGGCACCTCTCTGTAAGCAAATAGCAGCGAGTTGATATAACGATGCCTCTGCCTGGGTTGCTCTGTACACAGTCGCCGCAATGTCTTCTTTAGTGTTCCGTTGAACCTCTCAACTAGTCCATTGCACATAGGGTGGTAGACCGTGGTTGCTAACTGCTGGACACCCAGTAGTCTGTTCGTTTCCTTCATGACATCCGACATGAACTGGGTTCCTTGGTCCGACAGGATTTTCTCGGGAACACTCAAACGGCTGTAGATATTCACAAGCGTCTTTGCCAGTGTCTCTGCATCTATCCGCTTTAAAGGTGTGGCTTCCGGATAACGAGTGGCGTAGTCAATGTACACCAGCAGATACCGGTGTCCTTCTTCACTCGCGGGGTCAATAGGTCCTACAATATCCACAGCAACTCGTTTAAACGGGACGTCGACGACCGGCATACTTTGTAGCGGCACCCTCGGAGTTGCTCCCTTGTGGACTGTCTTCTGGCAGACATCACACGAGCGACAGTATCTCGTGACATCACCATCAACCCCGGACCAGTAGAAGCTACTCATAACTCTGTCCTTGGTCTTCTTGACGCCGAGATGTCCACTCACAATAGAGTCATGGGCAACACCCATCACGTACTCCCGCAACTTCTAAGGCAAAACCACTTGTCTAATGACCATCCCCCGCTTCAGGTCGTCGAAGACTCTGTATAGGATTCCTTGTCGCTTGTTGAAGTGCACAGACTTGTTGCCCTTAACCTCTGGAGTAGTGTTCTGCTCCAACCTCTGCAAGGCCTTGTCTTGCTCCTGGAGTCGCACTAATTCCTTCCTGTCGACTCCTGCATGCCGCTCTACCTTCGGCACCTTCAGCAAGGTGGGCTGACCTCTTTTCTTCTCTTGGGCCCTCGTGGTCACGCCCCCACCATCACCGTGGTGTCTGGGTCGTTAGGATCCCTCGCCCCATCGACGTTCCCAATCACCAGATCACAGATGGCCTCTGGGATGCACAGCGCTGTCACTCTGCCCGTAAAGAAGGTGCCCTCACTTCAATGATGGCCTCTTCTGCCACCAAGATACTATTGTCGATCCTTGCGATCAACCTCTTCTGTCCAGTGAGCTGTCCGTCGCTCACCAACCTTCGCTGCACCACAACGCCTTCGCAACCGGTGTCTCGCAATACGTCCACTTCTTCATCCCCCCCTTTTTTTCCGTCTGCTCTACGCGACGGTTCTGGATCGTGGCTCCGGTCCTCCACGATATGAGAATGTTGCAGTTAGTAGTGGCTGACCTTGTTGGGATCAGTTTTTTTTCCTCTCTTTTAACTAGGGCGGTAGTGCATTGCGCGCCCGTCCCGCCCGCTAGTATTGAGTAGCGTCAAGGTCAGCTCGACCGTATAGTGCTTTGAGTAAACGCAGTATTAGCCTTCCCGAAGGTTCGGGTGGGGCCGCTTTCGGCATGTTTTGATTCTAATTAGACTAGAAGCTGCTGTTCGTACCTTCTTGACTAGCATTTTTGTTTGGGCGCATCATATGATGATGACGTTTATTCCAGAATTTCTACTGAAATTATTTTAAAAGGCACGAGAGTGAGAGAGTGTGGAGAGTAAGCTGTTATGGTCTGTGCATAGCGGATTATTTGCTGGTTACACCTTGTTACCAATGAAGAAATATTCTGTTTTCTGCACAGCAGACTTGGTTTGTGTAGCAACGTCAGTGGCGTTTCTAAGGAGAATCTATTGTATTCATTGCCTCTTCACTACACGCCTATACTGATCGACACTTGCTCGCTACACTATGAATTTGAGATTAAATTATCGTATTTAATTTAGATAGAGAGAGGGAGAGAGATAAAGAGAGAGCGGGCGAGACAGGGAAATGAAGAGACAGAGCTAGACAGAGAGGACAGGAGAGAGGGGGAAGAGAAAGGAAGAGCGAGAAGAAGAGATGGGAGAGAGGGCGAATAGAGAGAGTGAGAGAGAGAAAAGCACGAAAAGGGGAAGAGGAAGAAATAGGAGGAATAGAGACAGGAAGAGAGAAAGGGGAGAGAGAGAGAGAGAGAGAGAGAGAGAGAGAGAGGAGAGAGAGAGAGAGAGAGAGAGAGAGAGAGAGAGAAGGGAGAAAGACAAGGTGACTAAGGAGGTAAAAAGATAATGCACCCAAAGATCCTGAAAAGGTTCAAAGACGCGTATAACACTCTATGAAGCTTAAAATAGATCAGCGGAGCTACAAGAAGAATGCAGCTTTTTTTTTTTGTATGTTTCGCCGCTTCAAAAGTGTAAAACATGTCATTGCCTGTTACAGATCTTAAGGGACCATAGTTTTCCTTCCTTGTGTTTTGTTTACAGTTTTTGGAAGTACGTTACTTTCAGATTCAATTTAGCATAGAAATGAAACAGATCTCTTGTAAGCAGGGGCGTAGCGAGGGGGTCAAAACCAGGTAGTCAAATTTGCACATTAATTAGGGTCACTCTATACTTACATTAAGAGGAGGTAGGGTAGCATGCTTGAAGCAGAGAAACACAATATTATATAGCAAGATTTGCTTTACTATCTAAAGCAGGACAACAACGACAACAACAACAACAACAACAACAAAATGCAGCGGCTTTTTGTTTACTCCTTGTAGATAAGATTGATTCCTCTTTCCTTCGCGAGGGTAAAATGATCAAGGATAGTGTCGTAAAAGGAAAAGAGAATTTTAATGACACTCGTCCCTCAACTTTGTTTGCAGAAATAACATCACGTTTCTTGTTCGTGCCTGGCTCATAGCTGAAGGTGTGGAATCTTTTAGTCGTTGTAAGATGTTAAGCGAGTGCTCAGTGCAGGAAACGCTGGTTGCTTCCGAAACAACAGCCACGTTTACTGAGGGGTTGACTAAATGCATGTTGTCGAAAACACAAAAGTTTAAGTTATGTAGGGCCTAGAAATAGACTAGATCTAAATCTAGATCTACACTAAGATCTAAATCAAGATCTCGCTTCTGTTAGAAGCACCGAGACAACACTCACGCCTTAGCTTATAATAACATGCATGACCCCATTCGAAGGAGGCGAATGAATGAGGGGAAATGACTCATCAGATGTTTTTCCTTGCCTCGTCTGTGTTCCGTAGGCATTTAGATTTTTGCCTACAGGCATGGAAATTCTAACACTGCTGGCGGGCACAACTGGGGCTCAGTCTGGGTGCAAATTCTGATTTTTGCGATTAATATAGTAGAAGAAGAACTGCATGCGAGTTCACATACGTAGTCAAAATCCATAATGATTACTAGACTGGCTAAGCAGCTAAGATGCGCCTGGGGCTCAATCAGGGTAGAAGTGTCATTCTTTTAACATAGTAGAGTACACGAAGCGCGGCCCGAGGGGTTGAATTTTATAGTTAAACATTTCGAGGGACTTGGGCAGGTCTCTTTTTCTTAGTCTACTACTAAATTGCTAATTCATGACGGGCGATGAGAGCTGGCATTTCTTTTTTCAGTACTGCTGTGGTAGTTATTTGTTCTTTTTAAGAACTGTATGAAGCATTCTTTTTCCAAGCAGGAGTCATTGACTATTTCACTACCATTACGCTATGCCCCTGCTTGTAAAGTTCAGCAGTAGACCTCGCAGTTAGGAACCTAGCGTCCATATAAGATATGAATCTGAGGTTACCATTAAAAATATTATTTAATTACTCAAATACCTTTTGTAAAATGTACAAGCATCACCGTCCTACGTCTTCTTCTATGAGTCATTTATAAGCGTTGGCAATACAACTTTGTCAACATTATCCAGTTTTCTTTGATGATAATCTAAAAACCTGTATGCCCAGTGTATTGGATGCTACGACTGTATCAAGAAAACAAAGCTTAAAATAGTGCACCTGTAATATGAGAAAAAAGCAATGTTACCTTTCATCCTGACAATGTTTTTATTTTCTTATTGGGCAAGATCCTTTCTGTCTCGAGTTTTTTTTTTTTGTATAGAGGCTCTATTTGTCATAAGCTGTGCAATTTTCAAAACGGCACCATCCAGATAACTAAGCTCCAGATGCCAAATGAAACACACACACACACACACACACACACAATTTAAAAATGAAATGCCCTTTCTCTCTCTCTCTCTTCCTCTCTTCATCCCTGGGATTGTGCTTACTTAACTCATACTAGTATCCATCTCATTCTCCGCACTGGTATTGAAGACAAATTCATTCTTTCAAACTACAAAAGTTTTCGAGGGTATTGTATAAAATGCTCCCGTTGTCATCTCTGACCAAAATTAGGTCATAATAATTTTCACGTCAATGTGCCCCCTTTTTCAGCTGCTCTCGATAACTTTTTTAATTGCTTTATGACTAGTGACACAATTAGCGCCGCTCCTAAGCACAGGGAATTTGACTGAGGCGGCGTCTTGATTACCTGAAAGTGCTCGTCAAGCAAGTGGAACTTTTATATCGTCAGAATCTTAGGCCAATGAGAGCTCACTAAACCACACATCAGACAATAATAGAAAGCGGAGCAAACATTAATAAAGCGACTTAACAGTGGTCAGACAGATGTTCCTTTTTCTCAAATATTTATACCCCCTTTTCTACGGTTACAGTGCTGCGATCGAAGTCGGGTAGTTAATCATACAGTTTAACAAAAGAGTTTTCTGGCGCTAAATGAAAAAAAAAGGCAAAACATTTAGAGCCAACGAAAGTTATTGCAAGCGGATAATTCTCTTTGCATAATGACTACTAGCTTGCCTCTCAATTTTTGACGTCAAGCCTCATTCCCGCGCTTGCCGGATGACCAGTTACAGCGGCCGGCACGGTGTAAAAAATCTCGACTTTCAAGCTGCATTTTCTCGGAAGCCCTCTGGGCACAGGAAACGTGTAACGGGTTGAAAATTTATGAAAAAATATTGTGGATCTTTTAGCTGTGAAGCAGATAACTATCTCTGTCCCTTTAGGAATAAACAAAAAATGAATAAACTTATTATCTAATTTCAGTTAAACGTGGCTAAAATTGCTCTGTTTGCTTCCATTCTTGAAAATTTCTGGCGAGCATGAATGGTCTAAACTTTGTGAAAAGTGTACTATATTTATTTTGTTTGTTTTTTCTTAAAACTGAACGTGTTGAAACTTTGTATCAAATTTTTATCTAGAAACAGCCCTAACCTCTTCTTTTGTTTCCTTTTTAAAAATTTGTTAACACTTTTTCCCGGTGGAGAATGCCCTGCCTCCGACCACATTTCTGGATCCGCTCTTGAATTTGATTCAAAATGCTTGTTTAGTGAATATCAAAGTAATACAGAGTCAGGACCTCTGTCGTTTTTGTAAATACCGTATATTTTATAAGGATGGTGCCAGAGTGGGCGCGGGAGGGGTCCTGAGTTTCGGCCCTGAACAGAGCCATTATTTATTTTCTTTAATGGGAAACATTGCTAAGATTGCTAACCTTCTTACTGCTGCATTTAGACGCAGCAAGGGGAAGGTCTTAATACTTCAGTTGTTTTGTTTTTTTTGTAATTAATAGTGTCTCCCCGTAGTATGGTGTCATTGTTGCTTAACAACTTTTTTTTCGGATAATTTACATTGGCTCTACGTGAATTGCCGGTGTTGAAAGGTACGTAGCTATAATTTTGCCTCCTCCCTCCCCCCCCTCCTTTTTTTATTTTTTGATTGCTCCCTCTCTTTTCATATGCATAAGCATTGGTGGTTTCAGGCACTCAGCTGATTAGATGTAAGTGTTGCATTACCCGAGAATTCACACTCCCTACGCCCCTGGCGGTGGTACAGACAAAAAAAAAAAATGTTTTCTCCACGACAAAGCTCGGAAAGGGCAGGCAACTCCTGTAAGCTGTTTAACGGCAACAGGTCTAGGCTTGTGGAGAACGGTATTGGGACCGTGGTACACAAAGTGGTAAAATTTTTTTTAAGGAATTTGTCGGGTTTTTCTCGTTGTGTTCCTTGAATTTACAAAGTTTAACTAGGACAAGTTGTATATTTCTAAAAACACCTTTAAAAAAAAAATAACCAGGCACTTGTCATAGGCCTTTCATTATAAAGACGACTTGTTTAAAAAAAAAACAAAAAACTGTCTTCTTGAAAATGAAATGTTATAGACTGTAACATTTGTGATGTTGATTGTTTGTTTGGGCTAGTGCCTCCCCTCCTCCTTTTTTTTTTTTGCTATACGGTCCTGGACCACAGCTCCGTCCTTCATGATTCGAGAATGTTGCAGTAGTGGCTGACCTTGTTGGGATCAGTTTGTTTCTTTTCCTCTCATTTAACTAAGGCGGCATTGCGCTATGCTCCCGTCCCGCCCGCTGGTGTTGAGGCTGTCTGGCGGCCGTGGTGTATGTATTAGATCAAAGCTCGACCGTAAAGTGTTTTGAGTAAACGCAGTTTAGCCTTCCCGAAGGTTCGAGTGGGGCCGCGATTGGCATGTTTTGATTTTAATCAGCCTAGAAGATGCTGCTGGTACCTTCTAGACTAGCGCGTTATGTTTTTGCGCATCATATGATGATGACGTCACTTATTCCAGAATTTCTATTCAAGTTAGTGAAAAAGGCACGGAGGTAGTATTTTAGAGTATAGAGTTGAGAGTTGGCTGTTATGGTCTGTGCATAGTGAATTGATTACGCCTTGTTACCAATAAAGAAGTATTCTGTTTATTGCACAGCAGACTTGGTTTGTGTATTAACGTATCAACATCAGTGGCGTTTCTGAGGAGAAGCTATTGTATTTATTGCCACTCCACTACACGTCTATACTGATTGTCACTTGCTCGCTACATCTGGGGGCTCGTCCGGGATAGGATTGAAACTGAAGTTTTCAACGGGATCGGAACTGAAGCGTTTCAACTACAGACTGTGCAAGGAAATCAGAGTGCATCGCCACCTACAAGATGTCGGAATTAATCGCAAGCGGAAGAGAAAAGGCTCCGGATGGAAGCAGAAGAGCGAGATAAAGCTCGTCAGCATGAACTAGAAAAACTTCGGATTGAAAGAGAAGGTGCGAATGGGACTTCACAAGAGCCTATGTTAACTAGCCAGGCGGCGTCTAAACGGTCGAAGTTACCTGCCTTCCTGGACCATAAAGATGATTTGGACAGGTGGCTCCTGCGCTTCGCGAGACGGCCAAATGGCCTAAGGAGACATGGACGACCTCTCTCTCTCTGCCTTGCTGACCGGAAGAGCTTTGGACTGCTTCTGTCGTCTCTCTATGGATGAGGCCAAGGATTATGATAAAGTCAAAGAGGCCCTTCAAAAGAGGTACAATCTAACTGAAGATGGCTACTGGCTCATGTTCCGACAGTCCAGGCCTGAAGACGGAGAAAATGTTGGCATGTTTATTACGAGAATTAAAACGTGCCTAAATCGGTGGGTGAAGCTATCAAAGACAGAAGAAACCTTCGAGGGCGTAAAGGATCTCTTCATCAAGGAGCAGTTTATGGATGCGTGCCCATCCGATTTGGCTATCCACGTCAGAGAGAAAAAAATGAAGACCTTAGACGACGTGATCAATACAGCTGAGGCATTCCTAGTGGCAAGGAACAGGCTGCTGAGGGACAGCACCAAGCAACAGAGTCAACCAGCTAGGGCAAAGCCTAATGGCAACACAGGGAATACTCCACAGGTGTGCCAATTTTGTCAGAGGCCGGGGCATAAGGTAGCGGATTGCTACAAGAAGGCAAGTGACAAGGGCGAGACAAAGTGCTACGATTGCGGGAAGCCAGGCCATACAGCAAGAAGGCGCCCATCCTAGGCAAGGCTGGGGCGGCGGTAATGATGGCGACGGAGAATGTGTCGTCTGTGCAGGATCTGGCGACGGCTGACACCAATATCAACGTGCAAGCGGTGCTGAGGGACGGTAAACTTCAGTTTGAGGTGCCTGTTACGTGCGGAGGATGCAGTGACCGAAGAGCCGTGGACGAACTGAAGCTACCGATGATGAAAGGCTTGATCGGGGATCAAGAAGTAGACGTGCTGCGAGACACCGGTTGCGAAGGCGTTGTGGTGCAGCGAAGGTTGGTGAGCGACGGACAGCTCACTGGACAGAAGAGGTTGATCGCAAGGATCGACAATAGTATCTTGGTGGCAGAAGAGGCCATCATTGATGTGAGAACACCTTTCTTCACGGGCAGAGTGACAGCACTGTGCATCCCAGAGGATATCTGTGATCTGGTGATTGGGAACGTCGATGGAGCAAGAGATCTTAACGATCCAGACACTACGGTGATGGTGGGGGCAGTGACCACGAGGGCCCGGGATAAGAAAAGAGGTCAGCCCGCATTGCTGAAGGTGCCGAAGGTGGAGCGCCATGCGGGAGCCGACAGGAAGGAATTAGTGCGCCTCTAGGAGCAAGACGAGGCCTTGCAGAGGTTGGAGCAGAACACTACTCCAAAGGTTAAGGGCAACAAGTCTGTGCACTTCAACAAGCGACAAGGAATCCTATACAGAGTCTCCGAGGACCTGAAGCGAGGGACGGTCATTAAGACAAGTGGTTTTGCCTAAGAAGTTTCGGGAGTACGTGACGGGTGTTGCCCATGACTCTATCGTGAGTGAACATCTCAGCGTCAGGAAGACCAAAGACAGAGTTAAGAGTAACTTCTACTGGCCAGGTGTCGACGGTGACGTCACGAGATACTGTCTCTCGTGTGATGTCTGCCAGAAGACAGTCCACAAGGGAGCAACTCAGAGGGTACCGCTACAAAGTATGCTGGTCGTCGACGTCCTGTTTAAACGGGTTGCTGTGAATATCGTGGGACCAATTGACCACCCGAGTGAAGAAGGACACCGATATCTGCTGGTGTACATTGACTACGCCATTCGTTATCCGGAAGCCACACCTTTAAAGCGGATAGAAGCAGAGACAGTGGCAGAGGCGCTAGTGAACATCTGCAGCCGTTGCTTACAGAGAGGTAGAGAGATATATGTGTGTGTGTGTGTGTGTGTGTGTGTGTGTGTATGTGTGTGTGTGTGTGTGTGTGTGTGTGTGTGTGTGTGTGTGTGTGTGTGTGTGTGTG
>JAWQUT010000428.1:19389-41391 GCA_033807755.1 Ellobium chinense | reverse complement strand
GCCGCTAGAGTGCGGTGTGCGCACAGAGCCCTGCTCCTCACTGCTCTCTGCTAGGGGGAAAGCCAAACCTTGGTCCGCCATTACACCGCCGAACCGTAGCACAATGGTCGTGGCCCTCGGGTTCCCAGCTATTTTATAAGATGACAGGCCGCTAGACTGTAGTAAGGTGTTCAACGTCGTCTCCACAGCTGTTGGAAGTCCTACAACTGGCATCGTGAAACTAAAACCTCGTGTAATCCAGCAAAGAAAATACCTATCACCTGGAGCTAGGAAACACACGACCGTGTCGGCACAGTGAGCAACCGGAAGTGAGCTTTTGCGCTCTTTACTGCATTAAAGTGACTTTGATTAATTCATATGCTGTTTTGAGGGGAGGGGGGGGAGTTTAAAAAAGAAATATAATTTTTATTGAATTTTTGCGGGTTTTTTATTGTGTTTAAAATAATCTTAACAACTGATTACAGATCCTTTCTAATGGGTTCATTAGTAAATGGTGGAGATGGATTACAATTAGGCAGTCACTCATTTCTGATTTATCACTGTATTAAGTCTGCCATTTAGGTCCCACAAGAAGTGGAAAGATTATTTTCCATAACATCATGAACCATATCTAATTTAAATTGCATGCATTTCATAATTGCAGAATTAAGCAAAGAAATACACTTTCCAGAATCAGAAAAAAGAAGATTTTCTCACTTTGAACAGTGGAATTTTCATATTAGTACCATGTTAACTATGTAAACAAAGAGTGCCGAACAGGTGACAAGCCCACTAGAGATTCAAAAGCGGGTGTGTGTGGGTCTGTGTGTTTTTCTTTTGGCGTCGGGAGGCTAGTTATCTGGTACCGTAAACATTGGAACATTGCCCAGCTTATGACGAATAGAGCCTCAATTTAAAAATGAAAAAAAGAAAAGGACTTGTTTTGACTTCGTAGGGAAATTGGTTTACAATTCCTTACATCTCATTCATAATATAAACCCACAGTACGGTACACATCAAATACGTGAATACATAATATTACAAGTGAAATATCTAGCAAGGTAACTGCAAGTCACCCGTTTTGCAGCGCCGTAGTTCCCACCCGGCCTCCCCAGCTCTAAAGCCAGGTACTCATTTACACCTGAGTCAAAAGGAGAAAAGAGAGTGAAATGTCTTTCTCAATGATACCACAACGTAACCGTCTGGCCTACGACTCTAACACACAAAAATTAGACTTAACAGTCTTCAGTTTCTGAATAACATATGATTCACCAACCATATTGCCACGCTGCAAGCTGCCTCAGGTATGCGGAGGGAATGGGTTCACTAATCATGTCACTATTTCTTTTAGATTCTTTTCAGTAATACTCGTAGCGCAAAGCGCCTGAGGTTCTGCCTTCCGCTGGCTGCGTGACTTTTCCTAAGGATTGACCGCTGCACGTGTTGTCTACCGAGTACTACCGACCGATCAGCTGATACCAGGTTGCAAAATTCGACCATTGCATTATAAGGTTAGCGCTGGCATGCAAACTTAATTTATTCTCCCGTAGCATCCAACATAGTGGCGTAAAGGTGAGAACGGATTCTACCGTAGCATCACAAGGGCTAAAAGTGTCTCGCTGCGATGTATTTGATTATTTTTAGTCCTGATTAATGATAACTTCATTTGACATTTTGCACTGACACTTACAAGATTACAATATGTCACGTGAAATGACGGTTTTCAGACGGAGCGATATTTCTTGCCTTTCCCTTCTTTTTTTCTAGGGGCATAAGCATTGATGGTTTCAAACAATCAGCTGATAGGATGTAAATGTTTGATTGTCCGCCCCCCCCCACTCCCTCCCCCCGAAAAAAAAACCAACAAACCTCGGTACGCTACTGATAATGTGTAATGTGAAATAACGGTGTTGCTAGGGACATAGCAATAGTTTTTGCTATCTTTTCTTCTTTCTTGTGTTTTCCTTTCTTTCTTGTTATGAACATAAACATTGGTGGTTTTGGACAGTCGGCAGGTTGGATGTAAATGCGAAATTGAGTGCGACATGTGTGGTAGACAGATTATGTGTGGTGGTACAGGAAAACGCTTCAAATTTTCAAAATTCACATATCAGTGTGTCTGTATTTTTCATTTCTCTCTGCACAGAATATTTTTTTTCACATGTTTATTTTTATTGGAGGCGTGTTTTAAGTTTGGGACGTAACGAATCTTATGACTGAGAAAAATAAATTTAAGGCAAGCAACTAATATAAAAATGCATTGACTTCTCCTTCACTTAGAAAAGGACTGGACAAACGAGTACGTTGTTCTTAATAGCAGTCCCCGTAATTGCTACTTTCGGTAAATCGAACACTTTTCAGATAGCAGTGAACTATTGAACTTCTTAAGTAAAATCAGCGGAGGATAGAGGCAACTTTTTTAAATCGCATCTTTATCCATGCTCCTTCAGAAAACAAATCAAATTATACGAGTACTAGCCATTTTGTTTCTCAAGTTCCGGTCTATTTCAATAACACTATGTGCAAGTTGACCATTTTCCATCTATCTCTTCCTCTCTATCTCCGTCTCTCTTCTTCTCGCTATTTCTCTCCTCCCCTCCTTTCCTATCTCTCTTCCTGTCTCTCTACCTCGCCCCATCTCTTTCTCCCTCTCTAGCCTTCTCCTTCTCTCTTCCTCGTTTCCTTTTCTACCGCTGTCACTCTCTCCCTCTCTCCCGTTGTTCTTCTTCTTTCCTCTCCCATTCTCTATCCCCTCCCTCTCTCCCATCCTCTCTCTCCCCTTTCTCTCTATCTCTCTCCCTCCTTATCCCTTTCTCCCTCCCCATCTCTCTCGCTCTTTAAAACTCTCTCTCTCCTTTCCTCTCTTTCTCTCTTCCTCTCTCCCTTCCGCTCTCTGAACTCTCGCTCTCTCTCTTCTTCCTCTTTCATGTTTATTCCGAATTGAATCTGTGATCAACGTACTTCCAAGAACTCTATATAAAATTTGGGAATAAAAATCGTGGTCTGTTAAGATATGTGGCTGGTACTGACATGTTTCCTGCATTCTGAAGAGACTCGGGGGAAACAAGGCTATCATCTACCTGTATCTTTGCTGATCGATTTGATTTATTCATAAAGAGATATAACTTTTTTCAGGGCCTCTCTCTCTCATTATCTCTCCTTTCTCGTTTCTTCTCTCCCTCTTTCTCCCTTTCTCTCTTTTCCTTTCGGTCTCTCCCCCTCCTCTCTACCCTCTCGTTTTCCCTCTCTCTCTCTCTCTACTTCTGTCATTTTTTTCTTTCTCCCTCTCTCTCTCTCTCCCTCTCTGTTTCTCTCCTTCTCTCTAGATGAATGTAATCTCAGATTCATAGATTACATTAACGCTTTGCCTCTTACTACGAAATAAAATGCCTACCTGCTAAATTTACCTTACTGATCGATTTTTTCCCCTTTATATAGAGATTTGATCACCATACTAAGATATTATAACCTGTGCAATACCTTCTTTGCCCCCTCCTTCTCTTTCTGTCCCTCCCTGTATCTCTCTCCATTATTCTGTCCTCTCTCCCTCCCCTCTCTCTTCTTCTTTCGTCCTTTTCTTCTCTCTCTTCTCTCTCTTCACTTTATTGAAGGGGGTGAAAGGCGCTACCATTCTTCTCTCCATTCTTGTTATCTGAGTTCTAAGAATTCTATTTTCAAATATTTTACCAAGCCATGGGCCAACATCATACAGTACAATACAATATTACATAAATACATTCGCTGCAAGACGCACACATGTTCCTCATGCACACTATTTCTACTCATCTATCATTTTCTCATCTAGCTGACATGCAGACTTGCGAGAACTAACACACAAATCATGACAATATTTCTGTGATCACTCACTCTCTCACACTGGACTTTCTACTCGCCTTTCCCAGAAGATTCTATGCCCCCCCCCTCCCCACTCCTCCTTCCACTTTTACATCTTTGCCAGAAGGCACCCATTTCAGCTCAAAATTCTCAATTGTATTTTCTCAGTATTCCGGAACATAAATTACTCAGTCTTTATAAATCTTCATCCTATTCACTTTAATTAGAGGATCTATTATGAGTTTTTGCTTGATATTTGATTTATAAAATGAGCTATACGTTTATCATACTCGCTCGCCAGAGGCTCGTAAATACGATAAATGATATAAGGTTTTACTCCGATATTAGGTCCTGCTCCGATATTAGGTTCTACTCCGATTTTAGGTCCTACTGCGATACTAGTTCCCAATCCGACACTAGTTTCCAGTCCGATACTTGTTTCCACTCCGATACAAGATCCTACTCCGATACTAGGTCCCACTCCGATACTACGTCCCACTCCGATACTAGTTCTCACTCCCATACTAGTTCCCATTCCGATACTAGTTCCCATTCCGATACTAGTTCCAACTCCGATACCAGGTCATACTTCGATACTAGTTACTACTCCGATACTAGGTCCTACTTCGGTACTAGGTCCTACCCCAACACTAAATCCTACTCCGATATTAGGTTTTACTCCGATATTAGGTCCTGCTCCGATACTAGTTCCCAATCCGACACTAGTTTCCAATCCGATACTTGTTTCCACTCCGATACTAGTTCCAACTCCGATACTAGGTCCTACTCCGATACTTAGAGAAGGTCGTACTCCGACACTAAATCCTACTCGGATATTAGATTTTACTCCGATATTAGGTTCAGCCCCGATATTAGGTTCTACATCGATATTTATTCCTACTTCGATACTAGTTCCCAATCCGATACTAGTTCCCAATCCGATACAAGATCCTACTCCGATACTAGGTTCCACTCCGATACTAGTTCCCACTCCGATACTAGTTCCCACTCCGATACTAGTTCCAACTCCGATACTAGGTCCTACTCCGATGCTAGGTCGTACTCCGACACTAAATCCTACTCGGATATTAGATTTTACTCCGATATTAGGTCCAGCCCCGATATTAGGTTCTACTTTGATATTAGGTCCTACTTCGATACTAGTTCCCAATCCGATACTAGTTTCCAATCTGATACAAGATCCTACTCCGATACTAGGTTCCATTCCGATACTAGTTCCCACTCCGATACTAGTTCCAACTCCGATTCTAGGTCCTACTACGATACTAGGTCCTATGATTAAAAAGGGTATACCTAGAGTACCTCTTAAAGCAAGGGAAATGCAGTTATTAATCGATTAAAGGGCTTGGCCTGCATGTTTGAGATGCTATTATGGTAAAGCTATCTAAAAGATGGGTGTCAGGTGTCTGGACAGAAGAGAATTTTCAGTGTTAATCATAGGCACTGCTTTTCGTAGATACGCCACTGTTGTTTTCATTTTGAAGTCGTGGTAAAACAATTGTATTGAAGTCAACAGTATAGTTCCAAACTACACAGATTAAAAATTTTAAAAAAGGGCAAGGCTCTATTACCGTCAAGATACCAAGTAAATATCCGTCGTTTTGGCATACTACAAATTAGGCCACAGACAAAGCTTATTGTCAATTTGTTCCATTCAGAAATTTTAGACTAAGTAAAGGAAGAAACCTCTTTAGGCAAGCCAAGATGACTGCGACTGACGCGAAACAGCTAGGAAATACTGCACTGATTTGCGAGTTGTGTTAGCTATACTTATCTCATTATTAACATAATATACCACTGTTGATTCTTGTCACATCCTCCTCCGACATAAGGCTGTTGATAAAAAGTTCCACTACCACATTTAAAACTGTAGACGAAGGCAGCCATTTTGCTGAACTCTCATTTTCGGTCATCGCAAAAGATGCCACATTTCTAACAAGAGTCTAACAGATGTACACACTTCCGCGTCCACACCAATACACCAACCAAAAGGGCACCCCAGCTAAAGGTTTGTGTTCGATCCGTATTTTCTCCAAGCTCATTTTATCAGAATAATAATGCTTTTTACATTGTCACATAATTATGATATTGTTGTCAAGCAGTGAAGGCGTATGTATATTTTCAGGGCAACTTGTCGATTTTTTGTATTATGGAATGAGCCACACCTAATTACTGTATTTTTTTTTCGCGAGGATCTAATTTTCGAGAATTTCGCGAATTGAGCTTGACTCACTAACATTTTATTTAATTTTTTTGAGAGGTTACCCCTTGTAAAAAAAAAAAAAATCTGCATATGCAAAACGCAACTTCGGTTATTTCTTGTCACTACCCCTCATTATCAGAATATTACCGATTATTACAGGCCATGTTTCCTTGTCATTGCGAGTTAGGCAGCCCTGTAACGTCTCTCTGGCTTACTCCAAACTTTAGCGCTTATACAGACATAGGGAACTATCATGCGATGCTCGCAAAAATTAGATTCTCGCGAAAAGCCATTTCCAGCTTAGCGAAAAGATGATCCTCACAAAAAAAAACCCAACTCCACTCCTACACTTACATTCCGCGTTGTTTGCTTTCTGCAGTGCTTGTAGCAATCTTTAGGAGTACTGGGGGACACACACAACACACACATACATTCGCGCATACACACACACACACACACACACACACACACACACACACACACACACACACACATACACACATACAGACACACACACACACTTCATTTTCACCGTCAAATCAAGAGTTTTTAGGCTAACCATTTGGAATTTTCAAATAGCATAGCTAAGCAACTGATACCCAAACTGCACAACATGGTAAGCAAGCATCTTTGAAATATATGTTTCAAAATACACTGTCTTTCAAATTAATGTGTGCTCTGGTTTTACAGTATGGCTAACAAACTCGAGGTTGACTATCTTTACGAAGCTTTCCTAACAACATGTAACATTTCACTCTATTAATTTTTTATTCATTTAAACTGCTTTGGATTCTAAATTAACGCGGGAAGGATCAGCTAAAAACCTTAAACTGTGTAAAAACTATCGGAGACCCAACCTCTTAGCCTAGAAAGGACATTCCAAAGGAAGTTGCGTTTTTCAGTCAATTTTTCAAGAAAATTGTTTTAAAGTAATTTTGCCACAGCTCATGAAAGTTTACATGACTTCTATAAGTGGATCCAAAGAGAAAAGGGGCCTCTCCTCTAATTCACACATACATAGTTGCACTGATGCTCAAAAACCCTCATCAGTCTGTACCAACACACAGCATAAGTGTTTCTTTAAAAGATTTGAATTGATCGTAAACGTCGTTGACACAACGTTTATGTTGGATTGCTGTTTGATTTTTTTTTTCTGTAGGAGTTCCTTTCAATTCTTTAAATCATTTCACTCAGTGCTACCCGTGATCCACTTTTACTGTGATGCACAGTATATAGAATGTGTGCTCTTTGCCCAAGAAGTTAAAATGTGCTCACGAATTTTAGAGAACCGTTGACATGTCAATATTTGCCTCAGAGAGTTGATAATTTGTCATGATCATGCTCCACAGCATGGTGTTTGCTGCTGCAACGTTTGAAAAGTATCTATGGATTGTTGTCAAAGTTATGTGAAAAAAAGAAGGTTCACGTTTGTGTGTGTGTGTGTGTCACCATGTACAATGTCTCAGCAAGTCGACTATTGAAATTTATGTGTCTTTAGACTCGTATTTCCCCCTTCCTTAATAGCAACAGTTGGCTAGTTTGAACTATCACCACCAATGATACTTTTTCTTACTGTTTGCAGGTAATTCTATTATTCTGAGGCTAGTCCAGCACCACCAAGTCTTCATTACAACAGCCGGTAAGACGGATCTTTACGGTGAACCCGTGGAAGTTTACGGCACTTTCTCCGGCTACTTTATATCCGCTATCCACGAAGAGGTCCCTTTGGTTGGTTAAATCGACATCTGACAAAAAGTTCATTTTGTTTTTAACATCTGACTAAAGATTGTGAAAATACATTGCTGATTGTCTGTACTTTTAGTTGTTTTCAATGTTGTTTTTGGTTGCTAATTTTTGGAATACGCGTGTCTGATTTAGTTTTTTTGGTCAAATTATAACTTTTTTTTTTTTGCACACTAACTGATCACACTTGATGCTAAGTATTGTTTAATCATGGATATTTAACGTGCCCCGTAGTAACGTAAAATACTGAGATGTGATCTGAAAACGATTGCACAGAGGAAGGGCAGAGCAGGGTGACAAAACGGCCTGTTATTTTCAAGCGACCTGTATCCTGACTTGCAGATAAGTTTTTTGTTTGTATGGCAAACTTATATAAATAAAATCCTTCCACGGAGCAATAAATAACGAAAGGGTATATTATCACTCATCCATTCTGATTTGTTATGCAAAATATTTTTTTAAAAAAAAGAACAACACAAAGAACAAATCAAAGAGAGGTGGATAACGAACAGAAAAACAAAATTAATTGGACTGCCCAGTTTTCGGAACAGAAGTTTATTTCTACTGTAACAATATTACAAAGTATGGACTTAATAAAGACACCACTGAACGGTCCATCAGCAAAGAAATGGACAGATAAGCAGACAAAAAAGAAAAATCACAAAAAGAATATAGACAGACAACCAGACAGTCGAAAACATTTCAACACCCTAATAGGAGTAATATTTAAGCCTACATAGTCTAGCTCAAAAGCGTGATTAAATAGTGCAGCAGAAAAATCAATATTCATTATAATGGTTTGGGGCACTAACTTTGGAATTTATATATTATTTCAATATATGTCTAAAAAAACTGATTCGACGGTGTTTCATGCACAAAGTATGGCTTTGACAAGTATTATAATGTTCTGCACTATTTAGGGACGTTTTGAATTAAAAATATAATATATTTTTGTATAAGTATTGTGGTGTGTCTTCACATACTTGTCAAGCAACCTTTTTCTTTGTATATTGTCTTTTTTTTTTAACACAGAAAAAAGACATGCAATTCGTTACATGTTATTTTACATGAATTAAACTTCCTCTCGGCCAAAGCTTTGGCCTGTTACCTCTCGGTCTCCACTGAGAGTTGATTAGATGTTCGAAAACGTTTAATTCATTCATTTTCATTGAGTAAGGACGGATAGGGCTAGAGGAGAAATCTTCCAATCTTCGCTTAAGAGGGCCCTGTATGATTGTACATTTTGAGGGTCACTAACAATTTGGAATGTAATAAAACTAGGTGGATCCTATTTCATTCAATATTGATTAGATCTATATGTTATCTTCCATGGAGATGTATATATCGTACATCTTAATAATAGTTAGGCCCAGAACCCCAGTCTCGTAACCATTTTTTTTGGGCTAATATGTTACGACGACTGATTTAACTTACATGAAAAAAAACAAAACCAAAAACCATTAGCGCCTATGCCCCTCCCAAAAATCCCGGCATTCTATGCTAAAGGGCCAGATCCATGATGGCTGCCAATATGGCCGAAGACGCCAACTTGGCAATGTACACAAGCTGCGAATCGGATGTCTGTTTGCCATTATGACTTAATATGACTTAGAAACCCAAGATGGCTGCTAAACTGGCTGACAACATCATCTTGTATATTCATATTTTAAACCAGAACGCTTTAAATCATGTATGAATACATCATTTTGTTATAATAAATCGACCACGAAGATACCGATTCTGATGTCGACTTAATGACATGACATCATTTTGATTCAGGAATGAAAGGTGGTCGCCATCTAAAAGAATGAGATCGTATGTTTTGAATAGAAGCATCTAGGGTAAGATTAAAAGAAAAAAACATTCAACATATTTGTTTGGCCAAATCGATGCCCTGATGAAAATTATGCAGGTGACAGATTGGTTTAAGGTCGGAATCACATTAAGAAGCAGGTCAAGGCTGTTAAATTGAAATTTTCAAGGTCATATTATATAATTATTTCTTGCCTGAGGTCATGGACCCAACTACACTTTCTACTTTCATTTCACACACTCCCGATAGCTATATTATCTGTTTTTGTTCAGGAATTGTTACAGGTGTGCGAGACAGCACGTTATGTGATTTCAAGTAATGATGCAGGCCTACCATTGAAAGTGTATAGAAAGAATAACAATAAACAAGAAGAATATGTAAAGCATCTGCAAACAATAAAGATCATTAATAAACTTGAAACAAGTACAAACTCCGTTGATAATGAAAGTATTAGCTTCACGCATGTGAATTCACTAGCGCATTAACTTCCGGATGTGATAGTATACGCCGGACGAGATCACTACAGACAGGTAGGGAGCAGACAGGGAATGGAAGGGGTGCAATAGGGGTGATATATAGGTCAGCAGAGTGGTACGATGAAGCGTTCAGACAATCACATGAGAGTTTAAATTACAGAAAGAGGATTTTAATACAGTGGGAATGAAGTAGACAGATTAGTCATGTGTAGACAGAAGTGGGAATTTAGAAAGCTTTGTAGGAAGAAGTGAAACCTTATGAACGTTCGGAAGGCGATAAAGCTGACGAAATTTGAGTAAAAATAATGCAAAGAAGTTCTGGAAGGAAATTGAAACAAACAAGCATACAGAACTGAAGCAGTGCGAAAAATAGGTCAAGATGGGAGTGGGATTGAGCATGAGAGGGAAATAACTGTGAATGAGTTAGATAGAGATAGTAGTCTAGGGGAGTTAGAGGGTTACAGGCCTGTAATTGTACTTTCACTTTGTACTTTCACTATGTGGTCCTACAAAACTTAGGAGGTATATTTCATCTCCCCTTTTCTCTCTTTTGGCATGCCCTGCTTCCAGTTATAAGGGCTCCAGGGGGGAAATTTTGATATCATGGGAATCTGTGTTCATTTTACTTTTTTTTTTACCTGGCACTATTTAGCTCTGGGCTGGAACTGTCAGGTCAAAGGTGTGCTCAGGCGGAAGAGGAGGGGTTTGGCATTGACCAGTAAAAATGTAGGGTCTGTTTACAAATAGCAACCAAGCTCAAAATTTCAACGGGCTTGCTAGGGTTGGGTAAGTCTTAAAATTTGGGCCACATAATGAGCTTCAATCTGGTATGGGTCTGGGTGAAAACTAAAACTTTGGGTTCAGAGGCTAATGTAGCCTAGCCCATAGAGGAAAAAAAGGGACCAATTCTATTACAGGTCTGTAACCTAGAAAGAGCAATATGTAACTTCAAGAGTGGGAAATCCCCAGGAGCGGATACCATTAGTAATGGATTTTTAATGCACGGGGTAAGGCTACTGAACGATTAAAATTGTCAAATAAACTCTTGGGACATGGATGCTTTCCTAAAAGTTGGGCAAAAGGAATTACTGCACCAGTACATAAAAAGGGAGACAGAGATAAAGCAGAAAATTATCGGAGAATAACATTAGTAAGCTGCTTGGGAAAATATTGTTCACTACGATTATTAATACACGGCTGACCCAATAGGCGGAAAAAAACCGAACTTCTCAGCGAGGCACAATTCGGATTCCGAACAGTAAAGGAACTACTGACTGTATCTTCATATTTCATGGTCTCGTCCAACTATTATTTCATCAAAAACAATCCTTATGGTGTGCTTTTATGGGCTACTAACGTGCATTCGACTACTTGAATCGACAAGCTCTTTGGTTTAAACTTCAGAAGCAAGGCGCCAATTGAATCTAATGTCTTGCACTGTCTCACAGAGGTTTGAAGGCATAAAACCCATGCATTAAAAGTCCTCAAGTTGTCATCAGATGCAAGATACACACAATTTCCTAAAACTGAACCAGATACAGCTTTTTTGGTAGGTAAATAACTAGACTAGACTAGACTAGATATTAGGTACACTGCGTACAGGACAATGGGTACAGCCCCGCCGTTTCTCTAGCATAGTTATCCCCTATCAAAATATTAATCACTGGTATCAAATGTTTGGACTGAATCTAAGCGTGCAGAAATATGTTCTGCATTTCTAATTTGCGTCCAGTCTAGCCCACCTCAGCATTAATCTCCCTTCCTCACCATAATCAACAAAACAATGCAGAATGAGTATGTCATGTCTAGATCTACAGTGCTTCAATCTCCTCTTTACCCTTCCTCCCTCTCCACACCCCCTCACCAGAGAAAAAATACATTCCCATTAAACTAATGGATGTGATTGGTTTCCTTAATCTTTTCTCATGTATTTCATTCACCCCCTACACTCCCTCCCCCTCCAAAAAAGGGTCCAGTCTCCAATCAGTTCAATAACAAGTAGGACTGGACTACCTTTTCCAGGACCACCCTGTTAAGTGAAGTTTGGCAATTATGGTTTAATAACTGTATGCAGATTCATCTTCACTTTTAGAACATGTAAGAAAGAAGCTTGTAGAGCATTGTAAATAATGCTGAAAATTACTTAGGAAATGGTGGATTGTCTGATGGATTTGTTTGCACTGTAACACAACATGTGCCCATATCATTTTCACATCATATTCAACCTAGAAAAGAGACTACTTGACCACCAAATTCACCACTAAATACACCTACTGTTGATAATGGGAAGAAAAGGGAAAGAGGAGCAAATGGGGATTTGCCCAGATAAGGAGTAAGAATTTTCAAAACTCTTTGAATGCTTGCTCTAAGTTACCTGAGAACAGCATTTTCTCTCAGTATTGATGAAATTACTGAACTCCTCATAAATTTTCTTTGAGAATAGCGATGAACTGTGTACAACTTAGAATGCTGTAAAATTGTCTAATCTCCTGTCTATAGAACAAATTTAGCTAAATGATAATGTTTCATCCTTCTTAAGGTTACAGACTCAGTGAAGCAGCGTGGCTTTATGGTTACGGCGTTGGACTCAAGATCTAAAGGTCCTGAGTTCGATTCCCGACCATGGCCATGTTGTAAGTGCCTTGGGAAAGCATTTCATTCACATTTTCCTCAGTCCACCCGTCTGTAAAATGGGTACCTGGCTATAGGCAGTGGAAGATATTGTCAGAATGCTAGTGATCAGCGCCTATAAATGGCAGCGGCACTGTATGCTCCCCAGGGAGTCGAGAAAGTCCTAGAGTGATCAGGCCTGCTGGGGTAATAATAGTGTGAAGTCGCATGAGCGGGCATTAGCCTGGATATGAAACTTATAAACCGCATTATTATTATTATTATTCTAGCTGGATGAAAATAGCATGTTGTCATATGCGTTAGGAAGACAGTCAAAAATCTGTCCTTTGGACAGATTGTGGAGAATGGGCCCTAGATTTATGAATGTACCTGCGAATTAGTTTACATTCTCTCCTGATTTTGTAAACTAAACCTTAAGTTCGGGTCATTCACTTCGGTTTTGGTGTGGCCCTCTGTGCGGAGCACTTGTCGTAAGGAAACAAGATAGTTTGCCTACACCTTTCGATGAATCGGTTCGTAGCTCGGAAACGAAATGAAAGACATACATTTTAAACATCATTTTTAATAAGCTCATTGAATTCTGCAAACTATTAAAGAAGACTTAGAAGTTATGGAATTTCTTGTAAGTGACAGTAAGAAAATAAGTGACAGTAAGACAGTAAGAGAACAGTTTATTGGCCCAAAGAGGCAAATCGGATTAGGCCTCTGTAACATAAAGTATTAAAATTTATGTATGAGAGTATAAAACTGTGTGTCAGAAATAGTGCAACATTCTCACGTGAAAGGAACTGGGGAGGCAAGGGAAGAAGACAGTGTGGATAATTATCTTCATATTACAGGAAGTGGCTTTTAACAGGGGAAGAGTGTCTCGCCGTTTCTATTTTCCATGTTTATAAATGATAATAATATAGCTGATAGATTAGCTGGAAACACTAAGGTAGGCGTGGAAGTAGATGGGTTGATGGTTAAACTATTGATGTACTCGGACGACATGGTAGTGTTGAGCGAAAGAAAGACTGGCTTACAGGCCGGATTAAACGATAAGTTTGGGTATTGTAAGAAATGTGCACTTCCATTAAATACTATTAAGACTAAATATTTGGTTTTCAGGAAAAGGGGTAGAAGTTATAAAATTGATATTTGGTACTATAATGAGGAAAACGTAGAAACAATAATGACATTTAAGTATATGGGAGTGGTATTCTCGAGCTCAGGATCATTTTCACATTGTACTAAAGAGTTGAGAAATCAAGGTTTAAGAAGCATTTGTATCTTAAAGTCATACTGTGGTAAAAATCCTGAGATTACTCCAAGAATGAACTTAGAGGGTTAAACTGTAGGGCAGAAGTCGGGATACTATAAAGCTGGGCCTTTAGCAAAAAGGCATTTACATTAACTGAAGTCATTACTAGGTGTAACACCAAACTGCTATGTTCTTGGAGAATTGGGGGTTTATTTACTCCTCATAGCTGGCCAAGTAAAAATTGTCAAGTACTGGTTTAAAATTCTAAATAATGAAGATGATAGCATGATTAGAAAAATATAGGAATGGCTTCATAAATTTACAGAAGTTGACGATAATAACATGGGCATCTCTTTTAAAGAACATGTTGTATAGGTATGGGTTTGGGTTTGTATGGGAGCTTATTAAAGAATTTACACAGCGATCGAGTGATTACTAAGCTTAAAACTGGAGAACTGAAATAGATAATACTAGCAGTAATAAACTTTATAAGAGGTTGAAAATTAATTTAGGCAATGAACGTTTTCTACCTTCAGTAGTGAGTCAAGGATTTAGAAAGTCAATATAAAAAATAAGATTAGGCTCACACAATTTTATGATAGTAAGAGGAAGGTGGGGAATACCCAAATTTGACTGTGTAATACTTGTAACCTGATAGAAGATGAGTACAACTGCATTGCAGAATCGATAAAATTTAAGCACATAAGACTGAAATATGTTTCTCAATAGTTGTTAACAAAACCTAGCATGGCTAGATTCCTACATCTTTTAAATTCAAGTAGTGATAAAGAACTAAAAAACGTAGCAATAGGATTCTATCACATTTTAAGAGGTTCTATCACATCTTGAGAGAATACGAACAGTCTCAGTGGCACAAGTGTTAGTTCCCTGGCAGGGAGGTGGGGAGGGTTGATAGGATTCTGTTACATAGATGTGTCTGATCCAGTGGGATGTTGGGGAAGTTGTAACTGTTATTATTAGATGGGGGAAAGTAAGTGAGTGAGAGAGAGAGAGAGGGAGGGAGGGAGGGAGGGAGGGAGGNGAGGGAGGGAGGGAGAAAGAGAGAGTGTAAGATTATGAGAGAGAAAGTTAATGGAAGAGTGAGACAGAGAGAAAGAGAAAGAAACATATATGTCAATGACTAAATGTAATTTAGTGACAGTTAATAAACTAATTTCTTCGTTTCATTTTGGAGTGTTTCGTTACTACACTGTTTGCAAGTGCGTGTTTCTTAAATAATTTAGTGACAGTTTTATATATATATATATTTTGCCATTTTCGTTTTCCCTTTTCAGTTATTTCTTTGTATTGATGTGACATTACAATGTATGTGGTTGACTTCCGCTTACATAAATAAATAAACTAAATAAACAAATTGGCTCGTTAGGCATCATAGGTGATTTTGAGAGAGGAAAAGTACTGGAATACAAAAATTATTTTTGATATGAGTGTCCACGTTTAACAAGACGTGCTACTTTACGCAGCATTTACTCGTCATTCAGGAATTCCTGGTATTTTTTAAGCATCTCCCTCCTTTTTGTGAGAGAATCAATTACTTTGTCAGGATTATTGAAGCGTTCATACGACGACGCTGGAACGACAACGATCTTGCAGATTTCTTCTCTCTGCACGATAAGGTCTTTGAACATCGACGAATACCTGAGGGAAAAAAGGAAAAAACGAACAGTTCATAACCGAAGTCCCAAGAAACCTCCTACCGCTAGGTGGGAGGAACAAAGACTATGTTAAACCCCCACTCCTCCCCTTCTCCATTCTGAGGTGAGTTATAAGATGGTAGTAAAATCCTATGGTAATATCTAAATTATCAAATGAGAGAACATTAAAATAATCGAAGGTTCTCTCCTGATCTAAAACTAGATTTGATCCTCCGCTCTTCCTCCAGTTAGCTGTGAATCAGTGGCTCGCTTGCTTTCTCNTCTCTCTCTCTCTCTCTCTCTCTCTCTCTCTCTCTCTCTCTCTCTCTCTCTCTCTCTCTCTATCTGTGTCTCTCTCTCACTCCATGATTATGATTTCCCTATTTCTCACTCCCTTGGTGCACACACGAGTCCACTTAACAATAACTGACACTTTGAAGTAATTTTAGTAGGTCCAACAATATACGTTTGTTTGGTGTTTTTTTGGGGGGAGGGGGGAAGGAAATCACCTGTTTGCTTTGATAAATCGAAATCAAATTTTGTATAGCCTCCTCTTTCAATTTGCATTTGCTAAAAATTATTTCTTGAAATTGCCGGAAGTTGAACTTTAAAAGAAAATTCTGTAAAGAGTTATATTTAAAAAAAAAATCGAAAGACAGGAAGTGGTCAATTGTTTGTTATTTACAGCTTCAAGGGGTGTGATGTATGGACACGAAACTTACGTAAACGCAAAAATGTTGTGGATATAAAAAAAAATTGAAACATGCCCCAATTCCTACAGCTCATGAAATCCAAAGACAAACAATTGCTGGAAGAGGCCAGTACATTAGCATTTATTATGATCAGAAACATTAATTGCCTTCAGCTATATTATTATCTATTAGTAGGGATTGTAGTGCCCAATTATTATGTAATATTTAAATATTGCAAGTTTTTACATCCCCCAGTGTATGAACATATTCTTTAGGTGCCTTATTCTGATTGTTAATTGTATATTGTCATTATTATGGATACTCATATTATGTTTATTAGAACTAGTAAATAAAGTTTCTTTTATCTTGATGACCTTGTTTCTTAGTCACGGCGTTTCATTTTAATATTTTTGTTTCGTTTAGAATCCACTGGAATTTAGCGTACCCATAACTTGTTGGTGGTGTATATCTATTGCTCCTTTGCGAGAGATTAATTATTACAAAATGAGAAAAGGATGGGATATAGTCTTAGGTCGTAAGGTTACACATGCGCATTAATTTTGAGGTCACTTCGGTTGGTCTTACAAGGAAATGTGATCTATCACATCATTTTCCTTTCCCTCTCAGAGGCCCAGTGACCTAAATTGTGGCCTGTTCTAATGCGTTTGTCACTTCCCTGGCCAGTTTAGGTTAAATTAAAGCAGCAGTATTGCGGGTCAGAGATTAAAAAAGATAGGGGCTGCCAATGAGCTAACCCCCTGTTCTCTTGAAATAGCTTGAGGCCTCAGTGGCTTTTCATGGGGGTGGGTCAAACGAGGAGAAACAGCAAGAAACTTTACTTGTCATGGGCTATTAAAAGTAATGTATTTTTCTTTAGATCAGATGCTTATCTCCATTACTGGTGAGTGGAATTAGCCTACGAAAATTAGGACTGGAGCGACGACAATGGATAGTACATAATTATAGCAAAAAAAGATTTGGGCATGTGTAACTTGAAAACACCCTGCTAGCTTTTCTTGAAATCTTAACCAAAACATCCAAGATGGCTGCATCCATGATCTCAATGACCCCTCACATTTTTCTGTCGGCCAAGACTTGTACATCACAGAAATCTGGAGCAGATCAACAAGATTGTGTGCTTTGGGGATCCGCCAAATCAAAGTTTCACTGACCAGCCAAAGAACGTTGCGGTTTACAGGCTTACGAGCTACAAGTTGGTGAGTGGTTGAATTATGCTGTGTTAAGCATGGATGTGTCCCATTCATGTCATGTCTAGCTGTGTGTCATCCCCCAGAGCATCAATAACCAACACGGAACCACAGACCTTAAAAACCGTGAGTGCAAAAAGGTACAAAAGAGATTAGACCTAGATGTTTCATGCCTAATTTTTGTATCTGAAGCTCTCACTCTCCCCTCCNTTCCCCATTTCATAAATTAATAGATGGAGTGCCCTTCTATACCCTTCCTCCTCCCCCACCCATTTTATCCCACCTTCTCCAATAGCTGTCAATGAAAAAAAAAGCCTACTTGTGCTATGATCACTGGGCAGGCTTTAAGGTCTTGAAAACTGGTTCAGACTTCCTACCCCTTCCCTTCCCTTGCCTCCCCTCCCCCCAACCACACACCCCTATCCTCTTTTCTTCTCCATCTTACTTCTGGCCTGCAAGCCAGTATTGTGTGTTCTTCTTTGATGTCCGTCTGTTCACACTGCACACAGACATTTGTTACATAATAGTAATATACTATCTTCGTGCATTTAGAAGGGTGTGCTGATTCCACTATCTAATTAAATTTGTATTCGTACCACATCACTGGTTGAAAACTGTACTGACGAAAAACATAACAGTAACTGGACTTTTCATGCATGCCCTAGGTAAACAGAGTGACATTTTCTGAATCTTCATTGTGTTATTCTTTGATCTGTGACATACGTTTGTTCCCCCACACTATTTCCACAGCCTGTTCAGATTCCTGAGCATTTTAGTTCATCATCAGCGGCCTCTACTCTCCTGCTCAAACAGCAAAGGAACTTCATACACTGCCATACAATGAAAATTTGTCTCTATGTGAGGTAAGAGTTCTTAAATGTTTTGACCATCTGATCGTTGGGCATCAGGTTAAGACAATTACTACAAACTGGTGGAATTACTTGTCTGTTTTAACCTGACAAATGAAACATAGTAGCTCACAAAGAACACTGTAAAATTGTCCTAACCATGTGCTTGCATAGGAATGTTAACTTGAACTGTTGAATTGTTTACTGCTCCCATGCCCCTCTCCTCTTTAATTCACCTCCTGGGCTGTAACCCCTTTAGCAGTTTGAGGGAAAGAAAGGAAGGATTAGAGTTAACCCAGACAACATTATGGGGGTATTTAGGGCTGCAAAATATTCACAGGACTTATAGGAGTTTGGTAGATAAACATATACATAATGCAAAAGTTTTAAGCAGAGTTGCTGGACTGCCACCCTCCATTTAATGGTCTTTGACATTGAAAGCAGCCATCTTCTTGTTATCCCATTGGCTTGTGTTTATAGAAGAAAGATCAGATTTACAAGAAATACCATTCTTGGCCAGCAGAAAAGGACCAGTGGTTAATGAAGGTTGCACACGCGCAATAATTTTGAGTTCACTTCTATTGGACTTACAAGCAAGGGTGATCTATTTATCACATCATTTTTTTTTTCTCTCTCTCTCTCAGGAGCCCAGTGACCTTAGCTGTGGCCTGTTCTAATGCATTTGTCACTTTCCTGGCCAGTTTAGGTTAAATTAAAGCAGCATTATTGCGGGTCAGAGGTTTGAAAAGATAGGGGCTGCCAATGAGCTGACCCCCTGTTCTTTTGAAATAGCCTGAGGCCTCAAGTGGCTTTTCATCGGGGTGGGTCAAACGAGGAGACACGGCAAAAAAACTTATGTTATGGCCTGTTAAAAGTAATGTATTTTTTTTTATATCAGATGCTTCTCTCCATTACTGGTGAGTGGGAATAGCCAACGAAAATTAGGGCTGGAGTGACGGCAATGGATAATACATAGTAAAATATAGCAAAAAGATTTGGGCGTGTGTAACCTTCAGTATCCCCCAATTCTTTACCTGTCTACTTTGTACAATTTAAAATTCAAGCCAAAAAAATCTTAAACTCGTTTAAGCTTTAGACACAAATCGAGTAATAATATACATCAAACTGTCTGGCCAAACTTCCTGAGAGGAAACCTGTAACGATATTTAATATAGCTATTAGCCATTAGCCGAAGCAAAAAAAAATGTAATTAAGAAAAGTCGAATCGGAGAGCGATTTTTGGTAGTTCCTTTGGTTGCGGGTCGAGAGCGAAAAAAACGCCACCGTGCAGCACATCGGGGCTTGATGACATAGCAGAGAGCAGTCTGCTGATTTTCGCATAGGATAATTCAAACCACATTATCCGTTTGACCACACCATAAATTATAAATAGTAGGAGGTGAAAGAGCTGTAATGAGATTAAGGTATATTATTATTAATATCATAATCATTTATCACACTGAAAAGAAATAGTGTGTTCAGCAAAATCACCACGGACGTTTCTTTACTTCATCATAATTATTTGTCGTCTGAGTTGTTTGCTGTGAGCAGTAGCCCGACTCTTTTGTTGCCTTGGAATGATTGATTCACTAATGAGCTGACTGATTTTTTTTTATTTCTTGATTTATTGATTGCTGGATTTTTATTTGATGTTTAATCTGCCCCGTCATTTGTTATTTGTAAATGTTTTGCAAACAGATCACATTGTGGTTTGGGCATTTCCAAAAAAAAATAATTGTTTAAACTTGTTCAAACCTTGACATCTTAGGACCTATGCTTCCATGGCTGACTTCTAATTGTGGATTTTAAATTCAACTTTAAATGTTACCTGATTGTTTTAAAGGTATATATCTGGTGTGCAATCAAGAACAAACACGGACTGAACTTACCGAGCAACATCACAGCTGGGATCCTTCAGCAGAATTCTGTCAGATTTCGCCGTCCGCCATAACTTCTGCCAAGCCGCGGCCGCTTCAGTGTGGTCCTTGGCCCTCTTACTAGAAAATTGAACGATTGTCGTGGAAGGTGGAAATAAACTGATCACCTTAGCCAAATATATATATATTTTTTCTCTATTCAATAAAGAATTCCGAATAAATCATTGTTAACACGAAGTTCTGATTAACTTCTATATTATGGAAAGCAAAGATTGATAATCTTAACTCTTTGCGGTTGTGGCTAAATGCGATAATGATGGTGTCGCTGTTGTTGTTGTTGTTGTTGTTGATGATGATTATTATAATTTGATGATTTTCTGCATCTGAAGAAGGACGCTAGTCCAAAAATTTGTGTATTAAATTTGTTAAATTGTAATATTTTTCTTTCTTTACTTATTAATATCCAGTGCTGATAAATGTTTTGCATACAATGATGATAATAATGACGATGATGATGTTTAGAGGCATTTCATTTAAACAAAAATACAAGTAAAAGATACAGAAAAAAAAACAACAACTTTGTGATTGACTGGCAAATCCATAAAAGAACCCAGTGTCGGGACGACAAGAGGGCGAGTGCTTTACATGGGGGCGAATGTCTGGTGAACACCCACCCTGTTGAGGCGAAACCATGACCAACTTATTTCAGATCAAAAGTGCATCGTCTACAATAATCCAAATTCCGAAAAAATGCAAGGATTGTTGATATATATTTTATAATGAATAATTGAATTGTGTCGCAAAAGTAGCGTTTTATTAAAAAGTGTAAAAGAAATCAAATTTAAAGTAAGATCAAATTTTTAAGAACAAATTTCTCCAAACTGATGTTTCAGTGGTTCACCTCTTCGTCATACAGAGGAGTTGTGCGTTCGCCGTTTCGTCGTGCAGCGAAGTTCCGAACTCGCCTTTTCGTCAGATAACCGACGAAAGGTAGCCTAGGCTTCTATTGTGATATTCCCAATGGAGAGGCAGGCGGGGGAGACGGGATGAGAGCAAATTCTTTCACAAGGATCTAATGGGCCATGTCCTCAAATTCACGCCCTTAAATAGCTTGGTGGTGCTGCAGATGTGCAGGTACACTTCACGTTTCTCAGGCTATACTCACCGTAACTTTGCATATTAATAGCATTTTGATGCAACAGAATTCTAAGGTTCCGAGATATATTTAGCCGTGTCATGTGAAATTTGACACCTCACATCTGATAGAGAACTCCAAACCAAACCTTTGATATTGGTACGCGTAAAGAATAATACCTGTAACCACTCGCTGGCGACAGTAACTTGCGTATGCGGTATTTTATTCCTTATCTTTGTTAACTTCAAGACGTTCCTGATGTTCTGGTTTGATCAGCGTTACTTTGAAAATGCTAGAAAATTGTCCCAGAATATTCATGCGGAAGTACAGGCCTCTGCGACTGATAGTCTGTTCACGGTCGGCTCTCAGATTTACAAAGCCAGATAGCAGAAAATGGCTCGAGTGTGGTTCAAGAGTTACCGTTCTTTATATTGGAGGAAAATAAATGATCCTTATTTTTCATCTGAGTTTGTCATCTGCGTAAAAGAGCAGAAATCTGGTATACTAAAAACCCCGAGTGACGTTACAAGCCTGCATTAAAAAACATTGACATTTTAATCTCCTCTCGAAAAGAGTACTTCTACATTGGCCCAGATTCGCATGCGATTTATTTTGCCAAGGCCTTTGAATAATCGTCGGCGGGG